>JAQOWZ010000063.1:676683-729798 GCA_035578165.1 Stenolophus ochropezus | reverse complement strand
GTTTCGCGCCCAAATTTTATAATTCTTCTTCATATTTTAGCTAAAAGAAAACAGCAACAAGAAAATTGCTATTTCAAGTGTGGTAGGTATTCTAGAAATTAGCCCATGTAGCTTACAATATACAACGTATCCATCAAGAATCGGTAAAATCTGACTTTATTTTATGTAAAAAATCATATAAATATTTGCTTCAGCGCCCGAATTTTATAATTCTACATCATATTTTAGCTAAAAAAAAACATTGCAACAAGAAAATTGCTATTTCAAGTGTGGTAGGTATGTAACAAACCGCCAAAATGTAAATAATTAGCTTATATAATCATTCATTATTAGTGGGGTAAAAATGCTGAGCAAGTCAGTTTTTTCAATCTTCTTGCTCTCTGAGAATTCATTCATTCGTTCGCAAGCAGTAATTAGTTAATTTTATTTAGCGTTCGGTTTTAAAAATTATTCTAAATTCATATTAAATTACAATCAACCAACCTCAAGTGTCTCTCCTACAACTCCCTGAACTAAATTGTAAGTATAAACTTTTATTATTTTACAATATTGTAGTTTGTAAGAATAAATTAGTATGTAGAGCTAAGAAAATCCATTATTTACCTACGAGGGCTACGAACCCAAAACCTCTCAAACCTCCCAAATCCTTTTATCCTTCTGTCTTTTTTTATAATAATTTATTAGGAAGATAATAATACTTTAAGTAAGTATTTATTAATCTTTTTTTAAAAATATTTAATATAATTTGTCTTTATTACATTTCTATTACGAAATATATTTAAAGCACGTTACAAATTTGGTGGCAGCGAAAAGGGATTTTTTATTAGCTCTGCAGACTGATTTTTTATTTTAAGAATATATATAAATAATAATAATGTCGAACAACGAAAATACCCCCATTACTTCTGAAACGGGAAATGAAAATACCCCCTCTACTTCTGAAACAGGAAATCAAAATTCTCTAAATTTTTTTAACATGCCATTATGCATGATTGCAAACACTATAGGTAGTTTTTCAGGAAAAGACCCAAAATCATATTTTCAGAGAATAGAACGCAGAGCAAAAATAGATAACTGGAACCAGGCTACGACGCTAAATTTAATCAAATATAGATTATCAGGGGATGCATTAAATTTTTCGAAGTTAATTTAAATTTATATACGTTAGATTATGAAAATTTTAAAAAAGAAATGTTTAAACGATTCTTAATACATAAAACACCAGGTTTAGCATTAAATAATTTAAGTAAATGTTATCAGAGACATGACGAAACTGTGTCTCAATTTGTTACACGACTTCAAGCAATTGGAGCTGATATTTTGGCCGAAGATTTGTTAAATGCTACAAATGAAGAAAAGCCTGGAATTGAAAAACAAAATTCAAAATTAATTTTAAATCAATTTAAAACAGGGTTAAAAAGGGAAATTATAGACAGAATAGGTTTGGCACTTATGAGGGAAAAGAATTTAAATTTAGAAATAGCACAAGAAATTGCGTGCTATGAAGAACAAAATCAGTTATCCTTGAAAATTAGATATAAAATTTTTAATAATATTGCACAGCGGGAATATCAAAAGCCCGTAAGTAATTTTAAACAAATTAAAAATTATCCTTATGCAAATTTTAAACAGGATAACAATAAACAAAATCAAAATAATATAAAAAATAATAAATTATATTGTCAAAATTGTAATCATATAACAGAAAATTGTTGGTTTAGAAAATAAAATAAAAATTTTAATAAATTGAATACTTTTAACTATAATTGTTCAAATTGTGGGAAAAATAACCACACAATAGAACGATGTTTTCTTTTAAAATCGAATGAAAATTTTAGGTTTGAAAATACATTAGTAAATAGGACTAACAATTTGTCAACATCCACTACGTCTAAATCAACGGGTGCAATTCCAAAAAAATCAAAAAATTTAAATCGTCCTCCGTTCAAACCCTGGAGCGGAGAGAATTAAATTCAGAATTAAATAGGGGAATGTCAGTTTCGCCCATTATTCAGAAAGAGTATGAAGAATCATCATCCGACATATATTTTAATAATTATGATAATTAAGAAAATTTCCATGTTTTCTTAATTTATTCATAAATTCCAAATTATTATTATTATTAATAGACACGGGTTTTTCTGTAACAATTATTTCGGAACAAAGTATTGAACAGAAATTAACAAAATTTTCAAAAAATAATTTTAACAGCGTAACAGGGCATAAATTATCAATTCTCGGCAGAGCTTGAGTAGAAGTTGGTTTCGAACCAAACATACTTAAGTCATATTTTGATGTCTTAGTATGTAGTAATAAACTACCGTTAGAAGCAGATGGTATAATCGGTAGAGATTTTCTTCATTTTACGCGAGCAAAAATTTATTTTCAGAAACAATCAATTAATATTTGGAATACTACTATAAAATTATTATGTTTGGATCAGGAAAATCAAAATCTAAGTATTATTAAAGAAAAAATTTATACAATTTCAAACAAATCAATACAACAAAATTTTGATATTTTAATAGAAAACGAACGGCGAACTGAACAAAGCAAAAATTTAGAAACGAAATGTAAGGAACAAGATGAAATAAATAAAAAATTGTTAGACCAAATTAAAAATTTTGAATCAAAATTAAATAATATTGAAATGCAGACCACAGAAATAGATAATCAAACAAAAACCAACAATAATAATAATGAATGCCTGCCCAATAATAATTATAAATTAAATTTTAAACCAACTATAATAAATATAATAATTAAATTTTTTATTCTTATTATTTTATTAAGTCAATTTGTTTTTAATATAATCATATCATTATTACGTCTAACTCTAAAAGAAAGACCCTATTGTATTCAGTGCAACTGTAAAGATAAAGCAGTAGTATCTATCAAAAATATACCGTGTGACTCAGAGAAGCACACAATAGAAATGCACACCGAATCAAAATCTTCGTGTGAGAAAAACCTTGACGACAAACCTCTAATAAACAATAACAATAATTGTTTAACAATAAATGATCGCGTTTTACGTTCGAATTGTACAAAAGCGCACTTAGAAGGAGATTTTGCCAGTAAACTGGGGTCCCTTGATATCAGTCAACAATCGTAGCGTAGATCAAATTGAAAATAAAAGTAAAGAAAGTGCAATAAATAAAGGCACAATTAGTAATAAAAGTGTTTCAAATGAAAACACAAATAATATAATTAATAATAATAAAGTCGTCCAAGGGTTAAGTAATAATAATAATAATTGCACTGAAAAAGTAAAACCAAAAATTAATAATAACTATTCTGATATTTTATTATGTGAAAATTTAAAAATTCCTGCTCACAGTGAAGCAAATTTTAAATTTAAATTAAAAAAGAATTTAAATAATAATGATAATATTTTAATAGAAGCTTATGAGATGCCAATAAGCGGCGTATGTGTAGCTCACTGTGTAAGCAATATAAAACATTGTCAGGGCCGTATTATTAATTTAAATACTTTTGAAGTTGAATTAAAACAAAATACAATATTGGGCAGAGCAACTAATCAATTTAAAATTGTAGAAAATTTTGAAGAAAATAATAAAAACGACAAAAGAAGTGACAGGGTAATAGGAACTATTCAGAAAAATAAAAACGATATTTTTAAAGACATAGATGTATCACATTTAGATGAAAAAAATAAAAATTTGTTACTAGAATTATTATATAGGTACAAAGATATTTTTATTGACAATGATTCTGTACCTACGAGTACGACTAAAGTTAAACATAAAATTATAACAGAAAATGTACCGCCAATCTCAAAACGCCCGTATCGTGTTCCATTCCATCAGAGACAAGTTATTAAAGATGAAATTGATAGATTGTTAAAATCCAAAATTATAAGACCATCAATTTATCCTTGGTCCGCCCCTGTTGTACTTATTACAAAAAGAACTAAATCAGGTGAAAATAAAATACGAATGTGTATAGATTATCATGCATTAAATTCCATTACTAAAAAAGATTATTTCCCAATTCCAAATTTAAATGAACAAATAGAACAATTTAATAATTCTAATTTATTTAGTGTGATCGATGTAACAGCTGCTTATCCTCAAATAGATATGGATGAAAATGACAAAGAAAAAACTGCATTTTCCGTACCTGATGGTCATTATGAATATAACAAAATGCCTTCTGGTTTATGTAACGCTCCAGCTTCATTTCAAAGATTTATGAATTTTACACTTTCCGGCCTAATTAATGAAATTTGTATGGTATATTTAGATGATATAATTATTTTTAATTCTTCAGGCATCGAGGATCATATTAAAAAATTAAGTTTAGTTTTTGACCGACTAAAAGATGCAAATATTAAATTAAAAGCTTCAAAATTTAATTTTATGATGAAAGAAGTCAAATATTTAGGCCATATAATATCTGCAAATGGAGTGAAACCAGACCCAAGTAAAATTGAATCAATTAAATCATATCCTCTTCCAAAATGTGTTAAAGATGTTCGAGGATTTTTAGGCCTAGTCGGTTGGTATAGGAAATTTATTCCAAAATTTTCCGAATTAGCAGAACCACTCACAAATGTAACTAAAAAAGTAAAATTTGAAATTACTCCTGAAGTCTAGCAGTCTATTATAAAATTGAAAGAAGCTATTACATCAGATTCAGTATTGATTTATCCAAATTTTGATGAACCCTTTATTTTATCTACCGACGCCAGTGGCGTAGGATTGGGAGTTATTTCAAGTCAGGTTAGAGGAGGTTTCAAAAAACCAATCGCTTATGCAAGCAGAAAATTAAATAAGGCTGAGAAAAATTATAGTACAACAGAATTAGAATGTTTGGCAGTTATCTTTGGAATTAAACAATTTAGATGTTACTTATACGGGAAAAAGTTTACAATAATTACAGATCACATTAAAATGGCTTCTAACATTAAAAGATTGTAGTTCTAGATTATCAAGATGGTCACTTCTGTTAAGCGAATATGACTTTGATATTAAATACAGACCTGGAAGAAAACACGGCAATGCTGACGCGTTAAGCCGAATGTATGAGATAAATAATGTATGTTCACAAAATATTCAAGATTTTATTAAATATATTCAAAATTATAATAATAATAAAGATATTTCTAACGTTGTAATAAAATATGGTGACTTATTATCAGCACCAGAAAATTTTTCTTTGGCTCATTGTGTGTCAAAAGATTTTAATATGAGTAAAGGAATTGCCAAAATATTTAAAAAACAATTTGGTGAAGTAAATTATTTGAAAAATCAAAGTAAAAATGTAGATGATGTAGCTACTTTGATTTTTCCACAAAATTATGTATTTTATTTAATTACTAAAAGTAAATATTTCCAAAAACCTACTTATGAAAATGTTTTCCAATGCTTGAAAAATTTAAAAGAATTCTTTTTAGAAAGCAACGTTGAAAATTTAGCAATGCCTAAAATTGGCTGTGGACTAGATCGTTTAAATTGGGATATTGTTTTATCTATGATAAAATTTGTTTTTCAAAATTCTGCAATTAAAATTCATATATACTTATTATTTGAGAATGAATCAATCATTAACAGTATAAATATTACTGTAGAAAATTTAGTACTACCTGTTTGGGATAAACAAATAATTCAAATTGAACAAGTAAAAGATTCATTCTGTAAAAATATTATTAACGAAATTATAGATAAAAGTAAAAGTACTGATTCATATTTTTTGGATAGCGAAAATATTTAAACAAAGTGGATAACCAGAATCAAAATGAACAACTAGTGATACCAAAAACATTAATTCTAAAAGTTTTACATGATTTCCGTAATTTACCCTTTTCTGGACATATTGAAACATTTTTCTTTATGAGTGTACCAAATATGGCTCAATCATAAAATATACTTACGCCACGACAACCGACTTACACAGTGGGGAGGGGGTACGCAAATCAAGTACCAATTTATGGGTTCACTTGGAGAAAGTATTATACTTACGGTGTTGCACAATTCAAATTACCTGCAAGTGGAATAACGGGGCGCCACTCGGTTTTGGATAGGGTTAAAACCGAGAAAAGAGATCGAGTGTAAGTAAGGTTATGGAGGGATAATCGAAATGAAGCTCGGAAGCCCAATTTGACAATGCGTTATAATTTTAACTCATAGGTCGATATACATATCTGATGGCAGCGTGACATGCGAACATACTTGTATCCATATATGGTTCTTAAATCTAGTTATTGTAGGTATAACAACTATCTGAATTTGTTTTCAGAGATTGAGAACATTTAACAGGTGAGAAACAAAAATAAAATCGAGAATATTCTCAACACAACGAGCATAAACTCTACCCATACACATAAGCGGCGGTACAAGAATTTCAATATTATCCTAATTTCGTTATTCTAGATACACGACCGAATTCGGAGTAACTTCACAGTTTATGTACACTAATGTAGGGGTGCAGTGCGCGAAGTGCACTAACGTTGGGGAAAAGACAGTTATATTAAGCACCACGCTAAGCTGGCAAATCGAAGTGGAATTGGTACTTAGCTGAATCGGAGAGTAGGTGATCGTCGAAGAGGTCGATGGAAAGGTGGTTGTTACCCACCAGCAATAACTGGATGGCTCGCACATACGTCGTGGAGCGATGGCTCGTGGAAGGCGTCGGCAACTTCCTGAACGAAGTCCAAAACTCGGGCGTGGGGCACACACTACACACTAAATCTGCCTCTAGGGCTTTATGATGGAGTCACGATACTTCACCATGGATGATCGATAAATAAATTGATCTCCAGTCACATAAAAAAGGTGCACTACCCGACACTGGCGGCAAAATCACCTGTACATCGGACGCACTCAAAATTCTCTCGCCTTCTCCCTCGTATTTCTTTCTACCTCGCAGGTACTTATTTCTTAAATTTAATTAACAATAAATAAATAATGGTATGTCCGAGACATGCTGCCATCAGTTTTCAACTTAGCAACTACCTATCATTTGAAAACCGCGACTCGAAAACAGGATATGGGATATGGATAAAAGCGGGAAGTTCATTGAGGGGCTGTACAGATATTTTGAATTGTTACAACCTTTCCCTTTCGTCAAAAAAAAAAAAAATAAAAAAGTCAATAACGTATGGAGATTCTAATTTTATTTATCATCAGCTTCCACTTCTTTTAAATCCTTGATATGCCAATTACCTTTTGGCTTGCCATCTAAAGTCTCTAACTCATAAGTGACGCTAGAAGTTTTAATTTTTATTCGGTAAGGTCCGGTATACTTCGGGGCGAGTTTCGCTGCGAAAAATTTGCTACCGTCGGAGAGTACGTGGTTTTTCAAGAAAACTAACTGTCCGACGCGAAATTCATTTTGTTTGCGACGTAAATTATAATTTTTCTCATTACGTTCGTGAGCCACCCGTAATCTATTTTGGACTTCATTAAAAACTTGTGTTAACTTACGATTTTCGGCGAGAGGTCTCTCTATAGGCGGAATTTCGTTCGAATTAAATTTGGAAAAATAATCGCCCGAAATCACATGTTCTCTACCAAAATTTATATAGAACGGCGTTAAACGAGTAACCTCGCTTTTAGAGGTATTTATCGCGCAAGCTATTTGGGCGATGTAGGTATCCCATTTGCGATAGTTTTCTTTTAAATAAGATCGAATCATTGTTTTTACCGTGCGATTTACTCGTTCTGCAGGATTATTCTGCGGATGATAATTTGCGTTGAAACTTATTTTAACTTTATAGTCTTTCGCTAAGTTTTTAAATTCGTGGCTTACGAATTGTTTCCCGTTATCGGTAATCATTATTTGGGGTACGCCATAGACTAAAAATATTTTTTGTTCTACAATTTCGCATAACTTTTTGGCAGTAGCATTTCGGAGTGGAAATAAAAGCACATATTTAGAAAAATAATCCGATATTACCAGTAAACTAGTGTGACCTGAAAGTGAGCGTGGAAACTCCATAAAATCCAAGCTTATAAGTTGCCAAGGTTGATTAACGAAAGGTCGATTACCCATAAAACCGAGCTTTGGATTCTGTAGGGGTTTTTGACGTTGACACACCTGACATTTCCGGACATAAGATTTTACATCTCCAAATAGCTTTGGCCAATAATATATATTTGATACGCGATGAAAGGTCTTATACGCACCCACATGACCTGAAGTGGGAATATCATGACATTCACGAAGCACTTGACTTCGAAGTTCTTTTGGTATAACTAATTTCCAATTAGAGTCTGTTTTCGAATTTATATACTTAAAAATTTGTCCATCGATAATTTTCCAGCGACGATAATTTTCGGGTTTTTCCGTAATATTGTCAAATAATTGTCTATACCACGGGTCTGAAATGGGATTAGTAACCGTAATTAAATTTATCTCAGTGTCCATGGCGCGTGATAATAAATCTGGCATTAAATTCTCTTTACCCTTACGGTGTATTATAGTGAAGTTAAATTGTTGTAGTCGAACGGACCAACGCGCAAGTCGGCCGGTAGGATCTTTTAAATTATTTAGCCAAATCAAGGAATAATGATCTGTAATAACTGTGAATTTATCACCTTCTAAATAAGGTCGGAATTTCTCTATAGCCCAGATGACCGCCAAACATTCGCGTTCGGTAGCTGAGTACTTCCTTTCTAAATTATTTAAGCTACGACTGGCATAACATACTATGTGTTCTACATCGTCATATTTTTGAGCCAGTATCGCGCCTATTCCATATCCTGATGCGTCACATTGAACGATGAATGGTTTCTTATAATCTGGGCATCTTAAGATCGGAGCAGAGATTAATTTCTCTTTTATCAAAACGAAAGCTCGCTCACATTCGGTGGTCCAGGAAAAACGTTTATTTTTCCTCACGAGTTCTATTATAGGAGCCGTTAAGTTTGAAAAATCGGGTATGAACCGTCTGTACCAGCTAACGGTTCCGATAAAGCGTCGTACTTCGGTTACGGTTTTAGGGGCCGGGATATCTATGATAGATTTAATTTTATCTGGATCTACGTGCAATCCGGTGTTGTTAACGACGTATCCCAGATATTTAAGTTCTGGTCGACAAAAATGGCATTTATCTCGGTTTAGAGTTAACCCTGCATCAATTATTTTAGTAAGAGCTTGAGCCAAAATTTCTAAATGTTTTTCGAATGTAGGGGTTGCGATAATTATATCATCTAAGTAAACAAAGATGTAGGGTTCGAACTCATGACCGAATAGTCGATCCATAAGCCTTTGAAAAGTGGCAGGCGAGTTATGGAGACCGAAGGGCATTCTTTTGAAATGAAATAGACCTCGACCTGGAACCCTGAAAGCCGTTTTGTCTTGTGAAGACTTTTTGACCGGAATTTGCCAAAACGCGGATTTTATGTCCAGTGATGTCAGATAGCGTGCGTCTTTCAACTGATCCAGGATACTATTTATATAAGGTAGCGGGTATGCGTCGCGTTTCGTTACCGAGTTTAATTTCCGATAATCTACAACAAATCTATAGCTATTATCCTGTTTTCGAACTAAAATTATCGGGCTCGCCCATGCACTTTTAGAAGGTTCAATTATACCCTCTTTCAACATATAATCTGTTCTTGTACTTTGGGAGACACCGGGTAATAGCGCTGCTTTATCGGTTCAGAATCAGTTAATATCTCGTGTTCAACTATCGTAGTACAGCCTAGATTTGTTTTCATTTTTTTAAAGAATTGTGAAGTTAATTTATTGAGCTTTACTTTCTGTTCGGGACTTAAATTTTCATCATTAACTATGCCGGGTTTTGAATTTATTTCGTCGATATGAATCCCCATGGTGTATTCGCCGCGACAAATATCAACTGTCAAACTCATTGAATTCCAAAAATCTACCCCTAAAATTAAATCTTGACTTACCGACGGAACGATCAAAAATTCAATTAACTTAGTTTTATTATTTAACGTAACTGGAACATTTATGCTACCCAAACATTTACATCTAATACCATTAGCTACCGTGCATATTATGTTTTTATTTTCGTTTAAATTAATATCTAATTTACATAACACACACCAAATTTTTTCCCCTATGATAGATACATTCGCCCCTGAATCCAACAGTCCAATTTCTATAGTAACAAAGGGTCTATTATCGCCATAAACATTAGACAACGCATAATCTATTTCTGATTTTGCGGTATTAATTTTTATAAATTCCAACCAGGACTGCCAATCAATTTTTTGTTGAACCTTATTTAGGAAGTTCGCTCTCCGGTTCGAAAAGAGGAGCTTCGGTTCCCGTTTCCCGAAGAAAATTTGTTACAATTAGTACAAGTTTTGGTCGTAAAATTCGGTAACCCACATTTATAACAAAATTTATTACGCGGATTTCTGCAATCTTTATATAAATGACCGATGTGTTTACAATTCCAACATTGAGTTAGCGGTGCGCGCGAGGTTGTGCAGATTTCGGACGTATTTACAGGAGGTACTCGTGTGCGACTTTGATAACCGAGATCGGGTTCAAGTAGATTTTGCTTGTTTAAGGGCGGGGGATGAAATTTGTCAGCCATTTGTCGAGTCACTTCTAGTTTTTTACAAGTTTCTCGTAACTCATCCACGGTGCGTATTTCGTGTAACGCAATTGCATGTATATAATACGGTGAAATATTCCGTCGCAGCACTTGTAATTTCTGATCTTCAGTCGGCTTTGTTGGTAACCGAGTAAATAAATTAATCATGCACGCAAAATAATTACCGATAGACTCATCTCGGCCTTGAGACCGCTCTCTAATTTCCTCCCACAACTCTACTTCGTAGTCCGAAGGTTCATATTCACCGCGCAATTGAGTCACAAAATCATTCCAGGATTTTATCGTATGTCTTATGGACCTATACCATATTTGAGCTCTTCCTCTTAATAATTCTACTGCGCAATTACATAACTCTTCTTTACTAATATTTCGCGAAATGCTATAATCTTGTACTAGTTCGAGAAATGCATTGACGCTCAAACCACCTTCGCCACTAAAAGAAATGTTCCATTGGCTTACGGGAATTTGTTTCCTATATGACCCCCCAAGATTTGTAGCCGTTTCACCGACATCCGTTTTGATTTCGACATTGTCCCTGTTATCGACTTGGTCTATAAATTGTTGTTCAAATTCACGAATTTCTTTTAGAAGTTGCTGTACCGACTCTTTTAATTCCGCGGCCTCCGTTTTTATACGAAATACTCTACTTGTTAAATGGGATAATTTTGCAGAAATCTTCTTGAAATTTTCCTCGGACGGAGATTGTGAATATTCTGCCGCTAACGCTTTGATATCAAATAATTTATCGGCACAAATATCTACCTCGTCTGAAGGGTCACGAGCAGTCGTACTATTGTCGATTAGGGTTCCGATTTCTTCGCCTTTTATTTTACGATTTAGTACTTGACGCATGGTTGGTATCGTGAGTACGTTCGTATTTTCTACTCCTCGCACGGATAATTCGTATTCCAGCTCGTCCCTACTTAGTCGATTAACTTCCATGCTAAACTCGCTCCGAGTACCGTTATATCGCAAAAAGGTTTTTACAATACCTAACTTAATGTTTGTTTTTTTTTTAAAGAATCGGAAGAATTGATGTTAATATCCGATACTAAGTACAAATATTTAGAGCTTCAAGTGTTTGTCCGAGATAATAATTTTTCTAATTAACTAATAAATTTTAGAGACCTTATGATTTGAAATTATGTTTTTGGAAAAGAGGGCCCCACGTTGGGCGCCAAAATTTGAAACACTTTTCTTTATGAGTGTACCAAATATGGCTCAATCATAAAATATACTTACGCCACGACAACCGACTTACACAGTGGGGAGGGGGTACGCAAATCAAGTACCAATTTATGGGTTCACTTGGAGAAAGTATTATACTTACGGTGTTGCACAATTCAAATTACCTGCAAGTGGAATAACAGGGCGCCACTCGGTTTTGGATAGGGTGAAAACCGAGAAAAGAGATCGAGTGTAAGTAAGGTTATGGAGGGATAATCGAAATGAAGCTCGGAAGCCCAATTTGACAATGCGTTATAATTTTAACTCATAGGTCGATATACATATCTGATGGCAGCGTGACATGCGAACATACTTGTATCCATATATGGTTCTTAAATCTAGTTATTGTAGGTATAACAACTATCTGAATTTGTTTTCAGAGATTGAGAACATTTAACAGGTGAGAAACAAAAATAAAATCGAGAATATTCTCAACACAACGAGCATAAACTCTACCCATACACATGGGCGGCGGTACAAGAATTTCAATATTATCCTAATTTCGTTATTCTAGATACACGACCGAATTCGGGGTAACTTCACAGTTTATGTACACTAATGTAGGGGTGCAGTGCGCGAAGTGCACTAACGTTGGGGAAAAGACAGTTATATTAAGCACCACGTGATGTAAGCTGGCAAATCGAAGTGGAATTGGTACTTAGCTGAATCGGAGAGTAGGTGATCGTCGAAGAGGTCGATAGAAAGGTGGTTGTTACCCACCAGCAATAACTGGATGGCTCGCACATACGTCGTGGAGCGATGGCTCGTAAAAGGCGTCAGCAACTTCCTGAACGAAGTCCAAAACTCGGGCGTGGGGCACACACTACACACTAAATCTGCCTCTAGGGCTTTATGATGGAGTCACGATACTTCACCATGGATGATCGATAAATAAATTGATCTCCAGTCACATAAAAAAGGTGCACTACCCGACACTGGAGGCAAAATCACCTGTACATCGGACGCACTCAGAATTCTCTCGCCTTCTCCCCCGTATTTCTTTCTACCTCGCAGGTACTTATTTCTTAAATTTAATTAACAATAAATAAATAATGGTATGTCCGAGACATGCTGCCATCAGTTTTTAACTTAGCAACTACCTATCATTTGAAAACCGCGACTCGAAAACAGGATATGGGATATGGATAAAAGCGGGAATTTCATTGAGGGGCTATACAGATATTTTGAATTGTTACAATATAGGTCAACAAAAAACATATTCATTAATAAATAGTAGATTTTATTGGCCAGGTATGAAGAATGACATTTTTCAATATTGTAACGTTTTATTTATTTAGGTGAAGTGTAAAATTGATTAAAACACTAATATTTATATAACTAAGTTTAATTAAAGAAATATGAATTATGAAGAATAATGAAAAATAACTAACACTAAGAATTAACAAATATAAACACTAATTTAGAACTAATTATTATTACTAAAGACTTAAACACTAAGATAATTTATTTAAACAATTAAAACTATGCAATATTTATTTCAACACTATTTATATCACTGTCTATTTATTTATATCACCATCTGTACACTACACGTATTAACACAAGACTGTTTTCGCGATCTTTTGGTTGGGGTATTTATATAAAACGCTTCATTCTCGAATATTCGGCGACCCTTCTCGAACATTCGCCGGTTTTTTGAAAATCAGAACAATGGGGATCGGACGAACTTGTTGTAACCTGCTCGCTAGCGGTCGCCGCCCGCGCCGCCGCCCGCGCCGCCGCCCGCGCCGCGACCCTGGGTTCGCTACATTGCCCCCTCCTTAAGACTGTTTCGTCCCGGAACAGTTCGTTATGACGAAATCTGCATGCATTACCCTTGGTGCATCTGGAAGTCTTGAAGAAGTAACAGTCGACGGTCCGTTTGAGCTCCTCTTGGCCGGTAGAGTTGAAGCTGCAAACTAGAATTTCCACTCCGGTAAAGCGGAAGACTGTTTCTAACATGCTTCTAACAATCCTCCAATCCAAACCATCTAGTCCACAGCCTATCTTCGGTACTGCCAATTTCATGATGTCGTTTTCCAACAGATGGTCCTTCATGTCGCACAGCGAGTCCCATAAATTGCGGTATGACGGCTTCTGATGTGAGTATTGTTTCGTAACGAGATAGTAAATGTACCGCTTGTGTTCTACGTTATCATCCTTCAGTTGTAGCGTTTTCCCGACAGTTGGACGTTGGTTGGCCAGTTCTTGTACTCGTCCAAATTTTCTTTTAAAAACTGGGGACACGGTGAACAGATCTCGTTGTTCTTCTCGTGTCACGCCATACCGTATTTTGTGACCAGTGGAATGGCTTTCCATAAAGTCATCATATGTGGGTTCCTCAGCTACAACCCGGCGAACCGTCGCTCCACAATGATCGTCAAAGTTATCACCAGCGAAAGGGGCTAACCGATTGAAGTGGACTACTCTCGGCTTTCCATTAGGTGTTTTCCTAATTCTGTAGACCACATCATTTATTCTCTTTACAATCTCGTAGGGACCTTCCCAATTCTTTTGTAGCTTCGGTGATAAGCCACGACGTCTTTGTGGATTGTAAAGCCACACCAAATTCCCAGGTTGAAAACCACCTTTTTCAGCCTTGACGTCATACTGGTCCTTCATCCGATCGCTGGCACCTTGAATGTTTGTGCGGACTTGTTCATGGATGTCATTCATTCTTCTCCGTAAGTCCATTACATAGTCCTCCCCGGCTAGATCTTCACCGGGTTTATTGCCAAATACCAGGTCGCATGGTAAGCGCAACTCCCGCCCAAATAAGATGTTAGCTGGTGTCTGCCCTGTTGTCTCATGCACGGATGAACGGTAAGCCAACAAGAACAGATAAAGATGTCGGTCCCAGTCTCGTTGATGGTTAGAGACTACTTTTGACAAATACCGATTTATTGTTCTATTCATCCGTTCAATCATGCCATGACTGCGGGTGTAATGCAGTAGTTCTGGTTTTCTTTATTCCTAATATCTTACATATATTTTGGAACAGGGCGGACTCGAAATTCCTTCCTTGGTCGGAATGTATCTCTCGCGGTACTCCAAATCGGCAGATGCATTCTTTAACCAAAACTTCAGCGACCGTTACGGCTTCCTGGTTGGGTAATGGGTAGGCCTCAACCCACTTAGTGAAGTAGTCCATTACTACCACTATGTATTTATTTTCCTCATCAGTTTCTGGGAATGGTCCGGCCACGTCAATCGCAATGCGTTCGAAGGGACTTCCAACATTATATTGGCGCATTGGGGCTCTTCTTTTCCTATGTGGCCCGTTACTTCCCGCGCAGATCACACATTTCTTGCACCACTCTTTAACATCCTCCTTGCAATTTACCCAGTAAAATCGTTGGCGCACTCTCTCAAGGGTTTTATTCACTCCAAAATGTCCAGATCAATCGTGGATCTCCGCCAATACTTCCGGTACTCTATTCCTAGGAATTATCAACTGGGTTCTACTCTCAGTACCATCCGTATTTTCTACGACACGTTTCAGGAGGCCCTCTTCAACCACAATAGAGTCCCACTGCGCCCAGTACGATTTTACACTTTGTGAGTGTCGTGCAACATCTTCCCAAACTGGTCTGCTATCGCCACGTTTCCAATCCCGTATGATTTTCAAGTCCGAGTCATTCTCTTGGTCCCTCCGTAAGTCTTCAGGTTGCCATCTCCCGTCCACTACCGTTGTCCTTTTGACGGTGGCAAGTTTCGCTTCCAAATGACAAGAGTGCTTGCACTCTTCTTCACGGGTCTTCTCTCTCGCCAGGCTTACACCGTGAACTACTTTCTTCACTCCTACTTCTTTAACAGCAAGTGGAGCTGTTGCTACTTTTTCACCCGTTTTCTTTTTAAACTTCTTTTCAGTATTCGCTGCAGTATTCTGTTTTTGCAGTTTCCCGCACAGCCTTTGCGGGTGGCCTAGCTCTCCACATTTCCAGCAATGAAGTATCTTTCTTTCAGCATGAATTTCAGATACAACTCGCTGTATCTTGTCTTCAATTCCCTCAGCATCGATATTTTGCACTTGTGATAGGTTACGTGAAGCTTGTTAAGCTGCTTCATACTCTAAGGCGTATGACAGTGCATCAACTACAGTTTTCGGTCGAGCTAATAGTAGTGCTTGCTGAGTTTCATTATCTCGGACCCCATAAATAAATGCTTGTGTGGCTAGGCATTCCAAAACGCTCTCAGGGGCTGTAGGATGTGCAAGACGAACTAAACGAGCTATATCAGCTTCGAATTCTTGAAGGTTTTCTTTAGAACTCTGATATCGGTTCCTTAGTTGCGTCTGGTACACTTGCTCCAGATGCGCATTGCCATATCGCATATCCAATCTCTTAACAAGTTGTTCGTAATCTTCTTGTTCATCTTCTTTTAGCGTTTGTAGGATATCTATGGCTTCTCCACGTAGCGAAACTGTCAGCGCAGTAGCTTTTTCTTTGGAAGTCCAGCCATTTGCTTTGGCAGCAGCTTCAAACTGTTTTAAATAATTCGGCCACGATGTCTTGCCGTCAAATTCTGGTGTTTTTATATGAATTCTGGAACTATTTTCTGTTTTCTTTTCCTGAATTTCATCAGTCTTAGCTGTATTTGAATTTAAAACCGCTGGTGACGTAATTTTGGAGACATTTTTCTGTAATTCTGCAATCCTCATATCGTATTCATCTTTCAAATTTTCCAATTTATCTTCTAAATTTCTAGAACTTTCTTTCAGTTGTTCGTTTAGCTTTTCTTCCAAACCTCTAGAATTTTCTATTAGTTTCTCTTCCCATATTCTAGAATTTTCTGTTAATTTCGCTTCTAAAATTCTAGAATTTTCTATTAATTCTTCTTTTAAAGTTCTAGAATTTTCTGTCAATTCGTCTTTCAATATTCTAGAATTTTCCATCATTTTTTCTTCTAAAGTTCGAGAGTTTTCTTCAGATTTTCTAGAACTTTCCTCTAATTTTTGTTCTAAAGTTCTAGTATTTTCTATAAGTTTATGTAAGTTTTCATCAGATTTTTTAGAACTTTCCGCTAACTTTTCCTCCATAATTTTACCAAAATCGGGCAAGCTACCCGTAATTTCGAATGAAAAGTCATCAGGATTTTCACCAGCTTCTACCAAAGCTTGCCGTAAACGAAGTTGTAGAACAGACTTGGTTCCCGATGTCTCCAACTCTCGTTCTTCTAGCTCCCTCTTGAGATCGGCCACTTTTAATTCACTTAATTTGACTTGTTTAGTAGCCATTTTATTTATTTTTATTTACACTTCACAGTTTATTAACCCTCACACCTGACACCAATTGTAACGTTTTATTTATTTAGGTGAAGTGTAAAATTGATTAAAACACTAATATTTATATAACTAAGTTTAATTAAAGAAATATGAATTATGAAGAATAATGAAAAATAACTAACACTAAGAATTAACAAATATAAACACTAATTTAGAACTAATTATTATTACTAAAGACTTAAACACTAAGATAATTTATTTAAACAATTAAAACTATGCAATATTTATTTCAACAATATTTATTTCACTGTCTATTTATTTATATCACCATCTGTACACTACACGTATTAACACAAGACTGTTTTCGCGATCTTTTGGTTGGGGTATTTATATAAAACGCTTCATTCTCGAATATTCGGCGACCCTTTTCGAACATTCGCCGGTTTTTTGAAAATCAGAACAATGGGGATCGGACGAACTTGTTGTAACCTGCTCGCTAGCGGTCGCCGCCCGCGCCGCCGCCCGCGCCGCGACCCTGGGTTCGCTACAATATGTAACAAGATGTCATGCTTGTAATAGCCGAAAAACAAGTCCACACTTAAAACATGCATTTATGCAACAATTCTCGGAAATCTCAGATCATTTTTCACGATATACGGAGGCAATTCCTATTCCAAATCAAAGAGCCGAAACCGTAGCAAAAGCATTAGTAGACAATATTATAACTCGGCATGGAACTCCAAAACAATTAATATCAGACCAAGGTGCAAACTTTTTATCAGAAATTATGAAAGAAACATGCAAATTATTACAAATTGAAAAAATTCAAACAACCCCATATAGACCACAGTCTAATGAAATACTCGAACGTAGTCATCGAGTACTAAAAGATATTTTATCTCATTATATTCATAAATATCAGCAAGATTGGGATGAGTGGATACCTTTAGTATAAATGGCTTATCGAACACATGTTCATAGTTCTACTGGATACAGTCCTTATTTTATTATTCACGGTAGTGACCCCGTATTACCCATTGATGAATTTATAAAACCAAGACGTGTAAAATATGATGTTGATCAAAATTATGTTTCGGAATTAGCTGCAAAATTACCTATTGTATTTAATCACGTAAAAGAAAATTTAGCTAAGTCAGGGGAGTCTAGAACAAAACAATATAATAAAAAAGCAAAAGAACGTCACGTTTCTATTGGAGATTTAGTATATTTACACAATCAACATGTAAAATCTAGTTTAAATAAAAAATTACCAAAATTTTGGGAAGACCCATATAGAGTGTTAGAAAGAAAAGGACCTGTAACCTATAAAGTACGAGAAGTTGGCAAAAGGAAGGATCTAATTGTACATGTAGATCGTTTAAAACCTTATTATAAAAACCCGAATTTCGGATATACTGATGAACAGAATCAAAATGAATTTTTAAATCATGATGATGAGCCAAGCCAAAACGAAATCTTAAATAAGGAAGAATTTGAAAATTCAGAATTTTTAGAACAGACTAGTCTAAATTTATTGTTATCAAATTTTCAAAATCCTATTCCCACTTCTTTAACCGTGGAAGAATTAGCACCTACGGCGTCAACGTCAACCTCGATGCCCTTAAGACGTTCTATCAGAATCAGGAGACCTCCTGTTCGATTAAATTATTAATATTCGATCGGATAATTTCTAATAGATCTGTTGTGCTCACCCGTGAGTAATGCTCTGGGGTTCTCGCATCCTGACGAAATCTCCTGCGTGAGTTCGGCTAGGTGATGAATTCCCGGTTATGCACTGGTGACCACAACAAGTCTACAACTTTATTGAATTCGCATCCGATCGAAAAGGCAAGGAAATAAAATAAATTTTTTGAAAATTAAAATTAAGAGCTCGAATCCACCATTTGAGGTACACTATTCGTCTGTAGCACGAGTACCTCTTCTGGATTTTTGTTTAACTTAGTCGGGGAGGCTAGTATCTCACGTGACGCCCTTTGGAAAGCCTATTCAAAATTGTTGAGACTAGCTCAGCCCTACCGGAATTCGAGCCGGTCATAGACCCTTAGTGATGCCGCGAGACGAGACGAGACGAGAAATGATGTATTCTCGTCTCGTCTCGAAAATTCGAGACGAGATTAAAGTCACTCTCGTCTCGAAAGAATTACTCTCGGACTCGTCTCGATCTCGAACCGAGAGTCTCGATCTCGATCGAGAGTCTCGAATATTATATAATAATACCATTTTGCAGAAGAATATGAAAATATTCAACAATTAATGAGTATTTTTTAGTCAAAATAGTTTAATTAAATATTTTTCGATCGCGAGCTACAAGAGATTATATTTTGTTGCTATACATTGTCAGATCATCACTCTTTAGCAATTTCATTGGTTGCCTGACAATCGCACGTCCGATTTATTAGAATTTTTTATTTTTGTTACGAAATAGTTATTTGTGTATCAAGGTTCTAAAAGTAATCTTTTTTGGCCCAATCCGAAGTTTGAGGACGAGGCAAAACCGAGGCTACAAATCAGATGAGGCCAAAAAAGAACTTTTAGCCGAGGTGCACACAACATTTTTTAGGCGATTATAACAAAAAATTATGAATTTTCATTCAAAATCTATGTTTGACATCTGTTAAAATTTACTTTACGGCCGCATTTACTTTACGGCCGCATTTACTTTATGACCGCATTTACTTTACGACTGCTATTGTTACTCGCAAATTCATTACTTTTTCATTAATATTTGTTAAGAAATAGTTAAAATTTGAGTTGTTATTATATTCTAAAATATTAATAATTCTATTAATATGAACTATCAAAATTAATAACGAACAAACAACCGGCCGAAAATTCTGACTTTGACAGATGTCAAATAAAAATTGATACTTTAAGGTTGCCAGCAGATACGAAAAACAACAATTTATTAAAATAAAATAATGTGTCCTAAATATTTCTTAAGTTAATTTTAATAGTTTTGAATGATACATTTTTTCTGTATTTCAAGTATTTAATACATTTTTTTCAAATGTAGTACATATTAACAGTGTTTTTATTTATTACCTTTATGTAAACAAATATGTATTTCAGCGATTAAACAGATAAAAATATTATAATAAAATTTTTCACATATTTGTAACTTGAATATTGTAGTTTATTCAAAATATTTAGGTAGCAACCTACTTATACTTTTTTAAATATTTCAACTTTTCGAGATCTCGAATTTTATTCTCGTCTAGTCTCGAAAAAATCGAGACGAGAGTAGCATAAGTCTCGTCTCGTCTCGAAAAATTGAGACGAGAATAAAGCTACTCTCGTCTTGAAAATCTCGAATTTTCGAGACGAGATCTCGTTTAAACGAGATCTTGCGGCATCACTATAGACCCTTCACACAGAAAAAGTGTTAAAGCTGCGTTATTTATCCTTTGAGGAAAAATAACGTATTTCACGTAGGTTAAGTTATGTAAGTTAATTTTAATTAAATAATATATTCTTTGTTATAATCATTTATTTTTACTAAGTTTTCACTAAAATTAAATATAAGTTTAAAAAAAGCAAATATGTATGATGATTATAGCAACCATTAGATTAAGAACTGAATAAATACCAGTTACTGTGGGAAAAATGTTTATGGTACAACTATGATTGTTAAGGCACTCATAGTCACAATATTTTGGACCCTGTCCTGGGGGTTTATTGCATATGACTGCGAGGGACCTGTCCTCAATATGACCACCATTTCTCTGAAGGATGTCGAAGAGTGTCCACATCCAGACTCCGATTACCAGAGTGAACATGTCCAGGCCAAAGTCATTCAAAGAAATGAAGTTAAACTAGTACCAGTTCAAGCATGTCTTATAGAAATAACTCGAATTATATATTACTGTGGAATGCATAGTCACACTTCTGCAGTAACAAATGAGATTGCAAATTATGTATACAAAATCGGAACCGAAGAATGTAGAAATATTCATAGATACAAAACACTAAAAATTTACCAACAAATCATCGGAGAAATAAATATGAACGGTACAACATCAGCCTCATTAGTAGCCTACGGCAGCCTAACACCCGAAGGGGCTTGTAAAGGAACAACGTATCATGAAAGCACCTGGGACAACGTCGTTATTACAGCTGCAGTAAAAATACAAACCAAAGACTATTTAGCACCAGTAAAATTGGATACGAATGAAATAAGTTTGCTTGGAGGATTTACATGTACTTATCTGGATGGATATTGTTTAGATTTCACTTATGGAGAAAGTGTTTGGAACTATATCCAAAACACGAATTGTGATGCAGGTCTTAGCCTCTTATATGACGGAGCAGCACGAGTAGTCTCAAGAAAACACGACCAGAGGTATTTAGTTGTTGAACAAGGAGGAAAAATCTTCACCGTTACATTATTGAAAACTTTATTTTTATGCTCTTATGAAATGTGGCAAACTTAACACCCAAAATTAATTGTTTTAATGGGAAATTCGAGTCATTTTCTGCCAACCATGCCATTGCTTGTTCAAAACACTGACATGATGATGTATATAAACAGCAAATTTTTATATATTGAGCAGAGTTTTAAGAATGCTATTGGGAATTTTTATATTGATACAGTTTATCGACGATGTTTATTACATAGAGAAATTCTAAAGAACCGTCTAATTTTGGCTCAAGTTTTTCCAGACGCTATTAGTCCATTGTTGAAGCAAAGTCCAGGAGTAGTGGGAAGAATTCTAGGTGAAGTAATTCATATTATACAATGTACGCCAAAAGTTGTACAAATTAGAAGAACGGACAGATGTTACCATCAACTACCTATTATTATTGAAGAACGAAATTACTTTGTCTCCCCTATTACTCATATTATCCAAAAACAAGCGGAAGAAGTAGATTGCAACGCATTAACTCCGGCCATTTTCAACATAGATAATCAATGGATTGGATTTATCCCTCAACCTATAATTAAACCACGTCCAGAAGTGCTACGAGTTCAAGATGAACCCAAATTACACTTTACTTCCATTCGATCAGTAGGATCAGAAGGTATTTATACATTAGAAAAAATTAACAATGTTCAAAGAAATTTACTATTTGGCATGGAACGAAAAAATAAAGAAAATATATCGAGTAGAAAGTTAGCAGGACAAGATACAGACAACCAAGGTTATACTACATTAAAACTTTTTAATACAGAAGAATTAAAGAAAATGGCTAAATCAACATTTAGACAACTATGGGGATGGTTTACTGATATTGGCATATTTATCAGTGGATTAATTGGATTTTATTATGTTATATTACTTATAAAGAATGTATGCGGAGTAGGGCTTCGAGCAATCACTATTTACCATACAATTGGTTGCGGTTGGTACCTTATCACCAGTATATGGGGTACTTTAACTAACTGGCTCCTTCATCGAAATATATTGATCAATCAAAAGAAGCAGAATACAACCAGTGATACGGAGACAACAACCACTCCCGGAGCTCCTCCACGTCTTTACCAGGAGATCAACAGCCCATCCCATTGGACGGATAATCGTCAGGATCAAACTTAAGATAAGTATTGCTTTATTATTTTTAATAATTTTAATTTTAGTGTAGATACAGTTGTTAAAAATATAAACTGTTACAGATGTATTCGTAGTAACCCACCTCACCTTCCACGAGAATTGAGTGCTCAGGGAATTTAGTGATCAGCCCTCATATGTGCCAGGAACTTTGATGTGGAGGTGCAGAGTGAATTTCGTATGTAATGTATTATTAAGTTTAATTTTGTATTTTATATCAAACTAACACTTGTAAAGGAATGACACTTAAGAGTATCATTCTTTCTTAAAGAAGGGGGTAATGTAACAAACCGCCAAAATGTAAATAATTAGCTTATATAATCATTCATTATTAGTGGGGTAAAAATGCTGAGCAAGTCAGTTTTTTCAATCTTCTTCCTATCTGAGAATTCATTCATTCGTTCGCAAGCAGGCGTCTCAACAGTAATTAGTTACTTTTATTTAGCGTTCGGTTTTAAAAATTATTCTAAATTCATATTAAATTACTATCAACCAACCTCAAGTGTCTCTCCTACAACTCCCTGGACTAAATTGTAAGTGTAAACTTTTATTATTTTACAATATTGTAGTTTGTAAGAATAAATTAGTGTGTAGAGCTAAGAAGATCCATTATTTACCTACGAGGGCTACGAACCCAAAACCTCTCAAACCTCCCAAATCCTTTTATCCTTCTGTCTTTTTTTATAATAATTTATTAGGAAGATAATAAAACTTCAAGTAAGTATTTATTAATCTTTTTTTTTAAATATTTAATATAATTTGTCTTTATTACATTTCTATTAAGAAATATATTTAAAGCACGTTACAGGTATTCTAGAATCCAGCCCATGTAGCTTACAATATACAACGTATTCATCAAGAATAGGTAAAACCTGACTTTTTTTTGTAAAAAATCATATAAATATTTGCTTCCGCGCCCGAATTTTATAATTCTCTATCTTATTTAAGCTAAAGGAAAACATTGCAACAAGAAAATTGCTATTTCAAGTATGGTAAGTATTCTAGAATCCAGCCCATGTAGCTTACAATATACAACGTATTCATCAAGAATCGGTATTATCTGACTTTATTTTTGTGAAAAATCATATAAATATTTGCTTCCACGCTCCAATTTTACAATTCTTCATCATATTTTAGCTAAAAGAAAACATTGCAATAAGAAAACTGCTATTTCAAGTGTGGTAGGTATTCTAGAATCCAGCCAATGTAGCTTACAATATACAACGTATTCATTAAAATGACACTCGAAAATTGAATGTTTATTATATGATTGGTACTACGTTATGGTCTTTTTTGCATATTTAATGCTAAAATTATCCATAGTATAGATCCTAAAGCATGAATATGAATGTTTTAACAAAATTATCCATTTGAAGAATAGGTAAAATCTGATTTTATTATTGCAAAAAATCATATAAATATTTGTTTTCGCGTCCGAATTTTATAATTTTTCATCATATTTTAGCTAAAAGAAAACATTGCAACATGAAAATTGCTATTTCAGGTGTGGTAGGTATTCTAGAATCCAGCCCATGTAGCTTACATTATTCAACGTATTCATCAAGAATAGGTAAAATCTGACATTATTTTTGTAAAAAATCATATAAATATTTGCTTCTGCGCCCGAATTTTATAATTCTTCATCATAGTTTAGCTAAAAGAAAACATTGCAACAAGAAGATTGCTATTTCAAGTGTGGTTGGTATTCTAGAATCTAGCCTATGTAGCTCACAATATACAACGTATTCATCAAGATTTAATAAAATCTGACTTTATTTTTGTAAAAAATCATATAAATATTTGCTTCCGCGCCAGAATTTTATAATTCTTCATCGTATTTTAGCTAAAAGAAAACATTGCAACAAGAAAATTGCTGTTTTAAGTGTGGTAGGTATTCTAGAATCCAGCCCATGTAGCTTACAATATACAACGTATTCATAAAGAATAGGTAAAATCTGACTTCAATTTTGTAAATAATCATGTAAATATTTGCTTCCGCGCCCGAATTTTATAATTCTTCATCATATTTTAGCTAAAAGAAAACATTGCAACATGAAAATTGCTATTTCAGGTGTGGTAGGTATTCTAGAATCCAGCCCATGTAGCTTACATTATTCAACGTATTCATCAAGAATAGGTAAAATCTGACTTTATTTTTGTAAAAAGTCATATAAATATTTGCTTCTGCGCCCGAATTTTATAATTCTTCATCATAGTTTAGCTAAAAGAAAACATTGCAACAAGAAAATTGCTATTTCAAGTGTGGTTGGTATTCTAGAATCTAGCCTATGTAGCTTACAATATACAACGTATTCATCAAGAATAGGTAAAATCTGACTTCAATTTTGTAAATAATCATGTAAATATTTGCTTCCGCGCCCGAATTTTATAATTCTTCATCGTATTTTAGCTAAAAGAAAACATTGCAACAAGAAAATTGCTGTTTCAAGTGTGGTAGGTATTCTAGAATCCAGCCCATGTAGCTTACAATGTACAACGTATTCATCAAGAATAGGTAAAATCTGACTTTATTTTTGAAAAAATCTTATAAATATTTGCTTCCGCGCCCGAATTTTATAATACTTCAGCATATTTTAGCTAAAAGAAAACATTGCAAAAAGAAAATTGCTATTTCAAGTGTGGCTGGTATTCTAAAATCCAGTCCATGTAGTTTACCATATACAACGTATTCATCAAGAATAGGTAAAATCTGACTCTATTTTTGCAAGAAATCATATAAATATTTGCTTCCGCGCCTGAAATTTATAATTCTTCATCATATTTTAGCTAAAAGAAAACATTGCAAGAAGAAAATTTATATATCAAGTGTGGTAGGTATTCTAGAATCCAGCCCATGTAGCTTACAATATACAACGTATTCATCAAGAAAAGGCAAAATCTTACTTTATTTTTGTAAATAATCATATAAATATATGCTTCCGCGCTTGAATTTTATAATTATTCATCGTATTTTAGCTAAAAGAAAACATTGCATTAAGAAAATTGCTATTACACGTGTTGTAGGTATTCTAGAATCCAGTCCATGTATCTTACAATATACAACGTTTTCATTAAAATGACACCTGAAAATTGAATGTTTATTATCTAGTTGTTACCACGTTATGGTCACTTTTGCATATCCAATGCTAAATTTATCCATAGTATACATCCTAAAACATGAATATGAATGTTTTAACAAAATTATCCATTTCAAGAATAGGTAAAATCTGACTTTATTTTTGTAAAAAATCATATAAATATTTGTTTCCGCGCCCGAATTTTATAATTCTTCATCATATTTTAGCTATAAAAAAACATTGCAACAAGAAAAATTATATTTCAAGTGTGGTAGGTATTCTAGAATCCAGCCCATGTAGCTTACAATATACAACGTATTCATCAAGAAAAGGCAAAATCTTACGTTATTTTTGTAAATAATCATATAAATATATGCTTCCGCGCTTGAATTTTATAATTATTCATCGTATTTTAGCTAAAAGAAAACATTAACTCCGCCTCTGGTGGGGTACTGAGTGGATCGAGTAGCTCAGATACCCGCCAGTGCCGGTCCCAAGCCCGGAAAAAGGAGGAGGGTTCCAGGTGAGGTTAGCTACCTGCCTGGATAAAAACAAGAGTCAGCTCACAGAACCAACCAACCAGCCTCGGAAAACGGACGGTCTAAACCTACGACGACAACAGCAAGATACAGGAAAAAACGAATTTGGAAAGCGAAACAACTACGAATTGCATGCTGGAATGTAATGGCATGGAACAAAAAAGATCAGGAAATTATCACGGAATTAAAAGCTCACAAAATAGATATCTGCGCTATATCTGAAACTAAGAAAAAAGGAAAGGGCACTTCTGAGTACCCGGACTATACACTTATATACAGTGGAAGAAACAGAGACGAAGGAGCGCACTCAGGTGTCGGCATACTCCTGCATGAAAGATTAGTAGGGAATATTGAAAAAATTAATTACATAAACCATCGTATACTGCATGTATCACTAATGGAGAAAAGTGGAGCTCTGGAAATAATATCGATATATGCACCTGATATAGGAAAACCGAAGGAGGAAATTGCCGCTTTTTATACAGATCTACAACACACGTATGAAGATATACCAACTTCAAGCAAGGTTGTATTACTAGGCGACTTTAACGCAAGAATTGGATGCGATATTATACATGGAGTAAAACAGCGCTTCAATGAGAATATATTGAATGAAAGCGGCGAAATGCTTGTAGATTTTTGTACCATAAACGAATTAAGAATTGCAAACACATACTTCCCCCACAAGGCACAACATATGTATACATGGCGAAACTCCCAGGGTAACAAATCAGTAATAGATTATGTGATAACAAATCGGCGAATACATCCAACGCAAATAGTTGACGTAAGGGCCCTTTCATCTCCAAACATTGGTTCTGATCACAAATTAGTTTTAACAAAAATCAGAATGAACTTAAATACATTCAAACAACGGAAACCAATGATGATAGAGAAATGGAACCTAGAATCCTTTAATGACGACAGTACAAAAAACCTATACAAAGAGAGATTAAATCAAAAAATACAAAAAAATAAGATCACAAAGGAAGAGGATATAGAAACAAGCTGGGAGAAGATAAAAGAAAACTTAAGAAAAGCAGCAGAGGAGGCAATAGGCAATCGAAAAGTAAATATTAATGCGAGAAAATCAAATAAGCCCTGGTTTACAGAAAAAATAAAGCATTTAGTGGAAAAGAAAAAAAGAGCTTACCTAAAATACAAGAGTCACAACAATGAAGAGGAGAAAGCCAATTATGTAAGAACAAGAAATAATGTCAATAACAGAATAAGAGAAATTAAAAGAGAACACTGGCAAAAATTTACATCAGAAATGGAGCATGACCTCTATGGAAGTCAGAAAAAGATACGGAAACTAATAAGAGCACAGAAGCGACCAATAAATGAATGCTTGGAGGAGTGTCAAGTTCAATCTGCCCATTGGGAGCAATACTTGAGGGCGTTATTTAAAGGTAATACGCCAGTAGATGAGGAAATACACATGGATAACTATATCAGCGTAAACTTTATAGACGACTGTATAGAGAAAAAAGTTCATGCGCTGAAGAACAGAAAGGCTCCAGGAGTGGACAACCTACCAAACGAATTGATTAAGTATGCAGGTCAACAGCTACACTACGAATTAGGAGAACTATTTAAGAAGGTGATTAAGACAGGGGAAGTGCCAACAGAATGGAAGAAAAGTATTACAATACCGCTACTAAAAAAAGGGGATAAGAAAGACCCGACGAACTATAGAACTATTAGTTTATTGGTGGCAATATCAAAACTCTTCACAAGTATTTTAGCAGATTACATAACACCCACACTAGAGATAAGTGAAGAACAACAAGGGTTCCGCAAAAACCGGTCCACCACAGATGCGATGTTCGTAGTCAAACAAATTAGAGAGAAAGCGTTAGAATTCAATAAACCAGCATTTATGTGCTTCGTTGACATGACAAAAGCGTTTGATCGGGTAAGAATATCGGATGTAATACCAATATTAAAAACAAAAGGCATCTCCGACAATATTTTAAAAATTATAATTGAGTTAAACAAAAATAACACAACGCAAGTAAGGAACCAAGGAAAATTATCGAATGAAATTAATATTGAAACAGGAATCCGACAAGGAGATAGTTTAAGCCCCCTTCTCTTTAGCGCGATCATGGACCAAATCATAAACAAAGTAAAGACACTACAAAAAGGCTACCGTACGAACAAAGGAGAGGTTCAAATAATTTGCTATGCTGACGACGCCACGCTACTGGCAGAAACTGAAGGTGATCTTCAACGACTCTTGTATACCTTCCAAGAAGAATCCAAAAAATTAAACATGCGGATCTCGGAAGAAATATCCAAATGCATGGTCATAAGTAAAGAACCCATCAGGTGCAAATTAGTTGTTAACAATAAAGCCATCGAGCAAGTGACAAGTTTCAATTACTTGGGAACTGAAATTACAAGTCACGGGGGTATGAAAGAAGAAGTTCGAAAACAGGCAAACAAAGCACTAGCAATAGCTGGGTGCCTGAACGATTGCATATGGAATAATGAATATTTAAACCAAGCAGGAAAAGTACGAATATATAAATCATGCATTCGCCCCATACTAACATACAGTGCAGAAGCAAGAGCAGATAATAGCATCACCAAAAACATATTAAGAACCACAGAGATGAAAATCCTGCGTAAAATAACAGGCACTAGAAGAATGGATAGAGTGAGAAACAAAGACTTTAGGCAACAATGCAAAGTGGAAGATATAGTCCGTTGGATAAGAGTAAGGAGACGCTTTTGGAATGAACACGTTGGAAGAATGAAAGACGAACGGATAGCAAGAATAGCGAGAGATAAAAGACCAGTAGGAGGAGAAAGAAGAAGAGGAAGACCACCACAGCGCTGGAAGGACAGCTGGACTTCAAAATCGCAAGGCACACCATAAGTTGGAAATAACAAGCCATAGGCTTACATTACAGAAGAAGAAGAAGAAGAAGAAAACATTGCATTAAGAAAATTGCTATTTCACGTGTTGTAGGTATTCTAGAATCCAGCCCATGTAGCTTACAATATACAACGTATTCATTAAAATGACACCCGAAAATTGAATGTTTATTTGGTACCACGTTATGGTCACTTGTGCATGTCCAATGCTAAAATTATCTATTGTATAGATTCTAAAGCATGAATATAAATGTTTTAACAAAAATATCCATTTCAAGAATAGGTAAAATCTGACTTTATTTTTGTAAAAAAAACATATAAATATTTGCCTCCGCGTCCGAATTTTATAATTCTTCATCATATTTTAGCTAAAAGAAAACATTGCAACAAGAAAATTGCTATTTCAATTGTGGTAGGTATTTTAGAGTCCAGCCCATGTAGCTTACAATATTTTATGTATTCATCAAGAAAAGGTAAAACCTAACTTTATTTTTCTAAAAAATCATATAAATATTTGCTTCCGCGCCCGTATTTCATAATTCTTCATCATATTTAAGCTAAAGGAAAACATTGCAACAAGAAAACTGCTATTTCAAGTATGGTAGGTATTCTTGAATCCAGCCCATTTAGCTTACAATATACAACGTATTCTTCAAGAAAAGGTAAAATCTGACTTTATTTTTGTAAAAAATCATATAAATATTTGCTTCCACGCCCGAATTTTATAATTTTTCATCATATTTTAGCTAAAAGAAAACATTGCAAGAAGAAAATTTTATTTTAAGTGTGGTAGGTATTCTAGAATTCAGCCCATGTAGCTTACAATATACAACGTGTTCATCAAGAATCGGTAAAATATGACTTTATTTTTGTAAAAAATCATATAAATACTTGCTTGCGCGCCCGAATTTTATAATTCTTCATCATATTTTAGCTAAAAGAAAACATTGCAACAAGAAAATTGCTATTTCAAGTGTGGTTGGTATTCTAGAATCCAGCCCATGTAGCTTACAATGTAAAACGTATTTATTAAAATGACACCCGAAAATTGAATGTTTATTATCTGATTGGTACCACGTTATGGTCACTTTTGCATATCCAATGAATAAATTATCCATAGTATAGATCCTAAAGCATGAATAAGAATGTTTTAACAAAATTATCCATTTCAAGAATAGCTAAAATCTGACTTTATTTTTGTAAAAAATCATATAAATATTTGTTTCCGCGCCCGAATTTTATAATTCTTCATCATATTTTAGCTAAAAGAAAACATTGCAACAAGAAAATTGGTATTTCGAGTGTGGTAGGTAATCTAGATTCCAGCCCATGTAGCTTACAATATTCAACGTATTCTTCAAGAAAAGGTAAAATCTGAATTTATTTTTGTAAAAAATCATATAAATATCTGCTTCCGCGCTCGAATTTTATAATTTTTCAGCATATTTTAACTAAAAGAAAACATTGCAACATGAAAATTGCTATTTCAAGTGTAGTAGGTATTCTAGAATCCAGCCCATGTAGCTTACAATATACAACGTATTCTTTAAGAAAAGGTAAAATCTGACTTTATTTTTGTAAAAGATCATATAAATATTTGCTTCCCGCCCGAATTTTATAATTTTTCATCATATTTTAGCTAAAGGAAAACATTGCAAGAAGAAAATTTATATTTCAAGTGTGGTAGGTATTCTAGAATCCAGCCCATGTAGCTTACAATATACAACATGTTTATCAAGAACAGGTAAAATCTGACATTATTTTTGTAAAAAATCATATAAATACTTGCTTGCGCGCCCGAATTTTATAATTCTTCATCATATTTTAGCTAAAAGATAACATTGCAACAAGAAAATTGCTATTTCAAGTGTGGTAGGTATTCTAGAATCCAGCCCATGTAGCTTACAATATACAACGTATTTATTAAAATGACACCCAAAAATTGAATGTTTATTATCTGATTGGTACCACGTTACGGTCACTTTTGCATATCCAATGCTAAAATTATCCATAGTATAAATCCTAAAGCATGAATATGAATGTTTTAACAAAATTATCCATTTCAAGAATAGGTAAAATCTGACTGGAAAAGGTAGTCGGAATTTGGACATCGGGTGAAAAAATTTTTTTATACCATTTCCTTCAACGTTTCGGTTTAATTTAAACCATTATCAAGAATCTACAGTATGAAAGTACAATTAGACAATGTAGAGATTAAGTTGTAACAGTATGATTGTACAAAAATATATAAATCAACAATTAAACAATTAACAATGCAACAATTATTAATAATATTAATTTATGAAATTTTACATTAAGTTTATATTGAATTATAAAAATACATACAGTTGGGATGATTTATACATAATTACTGGTTGTAATACAATAATATAACATGTTGTAATTTTATCGAAAAATAGATATCAATTGAGTGTAGTGTACAAGCGATAGCGAAACTCGAACAGACAATTAACAACTTGAAATTACAAGCCAAATCTTTTTTATCAGCTGAAAGTTTTAATAAATTTGAACTAGAACAAAATAAAGTATACAATAAAATTTTTGGCCAACATAAAACTATGCAAATTAGAAAATTAAATACGCTAAGAAATAAATTTAATGCATCAACAGATTCTCTCGATTATTTAATTAACTTAACAGATACTGATTTACCAGAACCAATGTCTAATTTGGTTGCATTGGGCCCCAATTTTGCAATTAATGACGATAGACATGAACTTAAAATTCGAAAATTAGTTACTGACATTGAATATTGTATAGACACCCAAAAAGAATTAACTAATACAGAGAAAAATGAAATTAGAACTTCGGCCACTAATATGATAACTAATTTTAACAATAAAAGTAAAAATTCTAACAAATATAATAAATATAATAAAGATTTTATTGCAACAAAAAAGTTTTTAAAAGAAAATCCTGACATTTTAGTGACAAAATCGGATAAGAGTAACTGCACTGTCATTTTACACAAAGAATTTTATATTAACAGTTTAGAAGAACAGTTAAATGACACCAAATTTTATCAATTATTAACTAAAGACCCAACGGTCAAATATCAAAATTTAAATAATAAATTAATAAAAGAACTTCGACAAAAGAATTTAATAGATGATTCAACATTTAAACAGTTAACTATGTACAATTCTAGTACTCCTAAATTGTATGGCTTACCGAAAACACACAAACCCCCACCTTTTAAATTTAGACCTATAGTATCTTGCATAAATTGTCCTACATATTCTCTAGCTAAATTTATATCTAATATCTTACATAATATTAATGACGAATTCATTTATAATATCAAGAACTCATTCGATTTAGTTGCAGAGATCAAAGCTATTAAGGTACCACCTTCACATATCTTAATTTCACTTGATGTCAAATCATTATTCACTAACATCCCTAAGGAGTTAGTCTTAAGTTCGGTAAGGGAAAAATGGAATTCCATCACTAATCATACAGATATACCTTTAGATATTTTTATGAAATTGATTGAATTCATTTTTGATAGTAGTTATTTCTCCTTTAATAAAAAAATATACAAGCAGATTTTTGGTTGTGCTATGGGCAATCCAGCATCAGTCATCTTTGCTAATTTAGTTATGACACAAGCACTTTCGACGATTCTTAATAATTTACCTTTCTCAATACCCTTTATTAAATTATATGTTGACGACATTTTTGCGATTGTTCCAGAAGACAAAATTAGTACTCTTTTACATTACTTCAACAATTATAATGAACATTTACAATTTACAATAGAGATCGAAACAGATTGTTCCTTACCGTTCTTAGACACTAAACTTATTAGACTTGAAGATGGTACCTTGATATCAGATTTCTACAAAAAACCGACAACTTCAGACAGAATCTTAAATTTTGAGTCTGCACATCCTCTAACCCAAAAGATAAATACTATCAAATGTCTTAAATACAGATATTCAATGTTAAGTCATAGTAAATTTATCAATCAAAATTTAAATTGTTTACGCGACAGATTAATTAAAAATAACTATCCAAACGGATTAATTAACAAAATACTATTTCAAAATACTACTACGGCTCCAACCAACCAATTAGACAGCAATATTACAGATAAAAAAGTTTTTTTCAAAATACCCTATATACAGGGTTTGTCTGAAGGTTTAAGAGATGTGTTGAAAGATAAAAATATCAGTATCGTATTTTACAACACGAGGAAAATTAAAGACTTATTTTCTAACTTAAAAGATAGCACACCTCTCGAATCACAGACAGATGTTGTGTATAGAATAGATTGCAAGAACTGTGAAGGTACCTATATAGGACAGACAAAAAATTGGCTAGGTAAACGGATACAAAACCATCGTAATGACTGTAAAAATTGTTTAACAAAAAACGATAAAACTGCATTAACACATCATCATTTTGAAACGGGTCACAATTTTGATTTCAACAACGTCAAGATCTTAGAAAAAGAAAATAATTATAAAAAAAGAATATTTCTGGAAATGGTGCACATAGCCAGAAATAAAAATTCAATCAATTTCAGGAAAGCCATATAATATTTAAATAACATTTATTTTAATATAATCTAAATTTCGACATTTCTTTGCAAATTTTAGGGTTTTTAAATTTTTAAATTTTAATTTGCCTGTTTTGTTTTCACACGCTCACAAACTGTACAGCTGACCGTTGTTAGTCTGTTTAGCTCCGTTGCTGAGGTTAGACGCTGTACACTACACTCAATTGATATCTATTTTTCGATAAAATTACAACATGTTATATTATTGTATTACAACCAGTAATTATGTATAAATCATCCCAACGGTATGTATTTTTATAATTCAATATAAACTTAATGTAAAATTTCATAAATTAATATTATTAATAATTGTTGCATTGTTAATTGTTTAATTGTTGATTTATATATTTTTGTACAATCATACTGTTACAACTTAATCTCTACATTGTCTAATTGTACTTTCATACTGTAGATTCTTGATAATGGTTTAAATTAAACCGAAACGTTGAAGGAAATGGTATAAAAAATTTTTTTCACCCGATGTCCAAATTCCGACTATCTTTTCCTAAAACTACAACGAGTGGACGATAAATTCAACTTGAAAGTAAAATCTGACTATATTTTTTGTAAAAAATCATATAAATATTTGTTTCCGCGCCCGAATTTTATACTTCTTCATCATATTTTAGCTAAAAGAAAACATTGCAACAAAAAATCGGTATTTCAAGTGTGGTTGGTATTCTAGAATCCAGTCCATGTAGCTTACAATATAAAACGTATTTATTAAAATGACACCCGAAAATTGAATGTTTATTATCTGATTGGTACCACGTTATGGTCACTTTTGCATATCCAATGATTAAATTATCCATAGTATAGATCCTAAAACATGAATATGAATGTTTTAACAAAATTATCCATTTCAAGAATAGCTGAAATCTGACTTTAATTTTGTAAAAAATCATATAAATATTTGTTTCCGCGCCCGAATTTTATAATTCTTCATCATATTTTAGCTAAAAGAAAACATTGCAACAAGAAAATTGGTATTTCGAGTGTGGTAGGTAATCTAGATTCCAGCCCATGTAGCTTACAATATTCAACGTATTCAGCATGAAAAGGTAAAATCTGAATTTATTTTTGTAAAAATCATATAAATATTTGCTTCCGCGCGAATTTTATAATTTTTCAGCATATTTTAGCTAAAAGAAAACATTGCAACATGAAAATTGCTATTTCAAGTGTAGTAGGTATTCTAGAATCCAGCCAATGTAGCTTACAATATACAACGTATTCTTTAAGAAAAGGTAAAATCTGACTTTATTTTTGTAAAAAATCATATAAATATTTGCTTCCGCTCCACAATTTTATAATTCTTCATCATTTTTTAGCAAAATGAAAACATTGCAACAAGAAAATTGCTATTTCAAGTGTGGTAGATATTCTTGAATCCAGCCCATGTAGCTTACAATATACAACGTATTCATCAAGATTTGGTAAAATCTGACTTTATTTTTGTAAAAAATCATATAAATATTTGCTTCCGCGCCCGATTTTTATAATTCTTCATCGTATTTTAGCTAAAAGAAAATATTGCAACAAGAAAATTGCTATTTCAAGTATGGTAGGTATTCTAGAATCCAGCCCATGTAGCTTACAATATACGTTTTCATTAAAATGACACCCGAAAATTGAATGTTTATTATCTGACTGTTACCACGTTATGGTCACATTTGCATATCCAATGCTAAATTTATCCATAGTATACATCCTAAAACATGAATAGCTGGATTCTAGAATACCTACCATACTTGAAATAGCAATTTTCTTGTTGCAATGTTTTCCTTTAGCTAAAATATGATGAAAAATTATAAAATTTGGGCACGAAAGCAAATATTCTATGATTTTTTACAAAAATAATGTCAGGTTTTACCTTTTCTTGATGAATACGTTGAATATAAGCTACATGGGCTGGACTCTAAAATACTTATCACACTTGAAGTAGCAATTTTCTTGTTGCAATGTTTTCTTTTAGCTAAAATATGATGAAAAATTATAAAATTTGGGCGCGGAAGCAAATATTTATATGATTTTTTTAAAAAATAAAGTCAGATTTTACCTTTCTTTTTAAGAATACGTTGTATATTGTAAGCTAGATGGGCTGGATTTTAGAATACCAACCACACTTGAAATAGCAATTTTCTTGTTCAATGTTTTCTTTTAGCTAAAATATGCTAAAGAATTATAAAATTCAGGCGCGGAAGCAAATATTTCTATGATTTTTGCAAAAATAAAATCAGATTTTAACTATTCTTGATGAATACGTTGTATATTGTAAGCTACATGGGCTGAATTCTAGAATACCTACCACACTTGAAATAGCAATTTTTATGTTGCAATGTTTTCTTTTAGCTAAAATATGATGAAAAATTATAAAATTCGGGCACGAAAGCAAATATTATATGATTTTTTACAAAAATTAAGTCAGGTTTTACCTTTTCTTGGTGAATACGTTGAATATTGTAAGCTACATGGGCTGAATTCTAGAATACCTTCCACACTTGAAATATCATTTTTCTTGTTGCAATGTTTTCTTATAGCTAAATTATGATGAAGAATTATAAAATTCGGGCGCGGAAACAAATATTTATATGATTTTTTAATTATTTTAACTAAAAGAAAACATTGCAAGAAAAAATTTATATTTCAAGTGTGGTAGGTATTCTAGAATCCAGCCCATGTAGCATACAATATACAACGTATTCATCTGGAATCGGTAAAATCTGACTTTATTTTTGTAAAAATTCATATAAATATTTGCTTCCACGCCCAAATTTTATAATTCTTCATCATATTTTAGCTAAAAGAAAACATTACAACAATAAAATTGCTATTTCAATTGTGGTAGGTAATCTAGAATACAGCTATGTAGCTCACAATATACAACGTATTCATCAAGAAAAGGTAAAATCTGACTTTATTTTTGTAAAAAAATCATATAAATATTTGCTTCCGCGCCCGAATTTTATAATTTTTTAACATATTTCAGATAAACGAAAACATTGCAATAAGAAAATTGCTATTTCAAGTGTGGTAGGTATTTTATAATCCAGCCCATGTAGCTTACGATATACAACGTATTCATCAAGAATAGGTAAATTCTGACTTTATTTTTGTCAAAAATCATATAAATATTTGCTTCCGCGCCCGAATTTTATAATTTTTTATCATATTACAGCTAAACGAAAACATTGCAATAAGAAAATTGCTATTTCAAGTGTGGTAGGTATTTTAGAATCCAGCCCATGTAGCTAACAATTTACAACGTATTTATCAAGAAAAGGTAAAATCTGACTTTATTTTTGTAAAAAATTATATAAATATTTGCTTCCGCGCCCGAATTTTATAATTTTTAATATTATTTTCGTTAGAAGAAAACATTGCAACAAGAAAATTTCTATTTCAAGTGTGGTAGGTATTCTAGAATCCAGCCCACGTAGCTTACAATATACAACGTATTCATCAAGAATAGGTAAAATCTGACTTAATTTTTGTAAAAAAAACATTTAACTATTTGCTTTCGCGCCCTAATTTTATAATACTTCATCATATATTAGCTAAGAGAAAACATTGCAACAAGAAAATTGCTTTTTCAAGTGTGGTAGGTATTTTAGAATCCAGCCCATGTAGCTTACAATATACAACGTATTCATCAAGAATAGGTAAATTCTGACTTTATTTTTGTAAAAAATCATATAAATATTTGCTTCCGCGCCCGAATTTTATAATTTTTCATTATATTTTAGCTAAAAGAAAATTGCAACAAAAAATTGCTATTTCAATTGTGGTAGGTATTCTAGAATCCAGCTCATGTAACTTACAATATAAAACATAATCAATAAAATGACACCGGAAAATTGAATGTTTATTATCTGATCGGTACCACGTTATGGTCAATTGTGCATGTCCAATGCTAAAATTATCCATAGTATAGATCCTAAAGCATGAATATGAATGTTTTAACAAAATTATCCATTTCAAGAATAGGTAAAATCTGACTTTATTTTTGTAAAAAATCATATAAATATTTGCTTCCGCGCCCGAACTTTATAATTCTTTATTATATTTTAGCTAAAAAAAACATTGCAACAAGAACATTACTATTTCAAGTGTGGTAGGTATTCTAGAATCCAGCCCATGTAGCTTACAATATACAAAGTATTCATCAAGAATAGTTAAAATATGGCTTTATTTTTGTAAAAAATCATATAAATATTTGCTTCCGCGCCCGAATTTTATAATTCTTCATCATATTTTAGCTAAAAGAAAACATTGCAACAAGAAAATTGCTATTTCAAGTGTGGTAGGTATTCTAGAATCAAGCCCATGTAGCTTACAATATACAACGTATTTATCAAGAAAAGGTAAAATCTGACTTTATCATTGTAAAAAATCATATAAATATTTGCTTCCGCGCCTGAATTTTATAATTCTTCATTATATTTTAGCTAAAAGAAAACATTGCAACAAGAAAATTGCTATTTCAAGAGTGGTAGGTATTCTAGAATCCAGCCCATGTATCTTACGATATGCAACGTATCCATCAAGAAAAGGTAAAATCTGATTTTATTTTTGTAAAAAATCATATAAATATTTGTTTACGCGCCCGAATTGTATAATTTTTCATCATATTTTAGCTAAAAGAAAACATTGCAACAAAAAAATTGCTATTTCAAGTGTGGTAGTTATTCTAGAATCAAGCCCATGTAGCTTACAATATACAACGTATTCATCAAGAATAGGTAAAATCTTCCGCGCTCGACTTTTACAATTTTTCATCATATTTTAGCTAAAAAAAACATTGTAACAAGAAAAATGCTATTTCAAGTGTGGTAGGTATTCTAGAATCTAGCTCATGTAGCTTACAATATGCAACGTTTTCATCAAGAATAGGTAAAATCTGACTTTATTTCTGTAAAAAATCATATAAATATTGTTACGGTTTAAAATAATTCAGTGACGGTAAATGTTAGCAACCCATCTTCCATGGAGGTAATTCGGGAATTCTGTTCTTCAACTTGCCTGTGAAGGCTAAGTAACAAGCGTGTTGATACGAAACGCGTCGGTTTCAGACCGAGGGACAATTGTTCTGAATCTTTTGCCGTGGTCAGATCTATCGGAAGGTGATTGAAGAATTTGGATTTTTATTGACTTCAATTCCACGGACCTGTTCCGGATATTTGATAGATCGAGACTGTTGGGATATAGTTCCTGCGAGTTAAGCTCGGATTTTATACGGCATTAGCACGTGAACCACTCTACAGAACCGCACGCCATCAAAGGTGAGCCACATGGTTGTTAATTCCTTTTTTTTACTCCATGGTTATCATGAAACTAATGGTTATCTTTAACTTATTTTGTAATATTTGATCTTATTATTAACTTCGTAAAGTCTCTCTCTACACTACTCCAGTGGCGTGCCCAAGTCACAAGTTGTGAAGTTGGTTATTAACAACGTTCTTTCAGGTTCTTTTTGTTTCCTTCTTTTTATCATATTCGTATTTCGTCCTTTAAATACGTGAATATCTTATTCGGACACGTATACCAGTCATCGTTTTCCTCGATTCTGGGAACTTATATTATTGCTGTTCGTATTCGAGAACATCTAGGACAGGCAGGAAATTCCGTCAGGATTTCGAGAGATCTGAGACCGTCGTGCAAACCAGAACCGCCATCTTATGCTGCGTCGTTGCCACGCCATACACCACCGGAAGAGCCAGATAAGCCTTATTCCCATTTTATTGTTTATTACATTTATTTATTTTCATCATTTTTACAAGTGATTTATTTAGTATTACGCTTGTTTATTGAATTTATTTATATTTCTAGTATTTTTGCAAATGATTCTTTTTCACAGTTTATTTAGTATCACTACTTGTTTATTGAATTTATTTATCTGTTAGTATTTTTGCAAGTGATTATTTTCACAGTTTATTTAGTATTATCCATTGTTTATTGAATTTATCTATTTTGTTAGTATTTTTTTGCAAGTGATTATTTTCACAGTTTATTTAGTATTATCCATTGTTTATTGAATTTATCTATTTTGTTAGTATTTTTTTTGCAAGTGATTATTTTCACAGTTTATTTAGTATTATCCATTGTTTATTGAATTTATCTATTTTGTTAGTATTTTTTGCAAGTGATTATTTTCACAGTTTATTTAGTATTATCCATTGTTTATTGAATTTATCTATTTTGTTAGTATTTTTGAAAGTGATTATTTTCGCAGTTTATTTAGAATTGCCCTTCGTTTATTGAATTTTTATTTATATGGTTAGTATTTCCTGAGGGATTATTGCCTCTTGGTACTTTATAGTATTTATTTGTTTACTGTTTATTGAATTTATTGTTCTGGAAAGCTCATGCGAGTGATTATATCACCTTAGTGTTTCTCAACTCCCTTATAGGGTTTGTAACGCGCTAGGAGAATTAGGATCTTTTCTGTTAGTTATTTCTTTATTGTCACATGCGCATGCGCCTAGACCGTTTGGTATACCAACCGACGAAGTGCCCTAATTTTGTTGCGTCATTCATTGTCCGTACATTGTTTAACGCGAGTTCCTATTCCGCCCGGTACGCCGAACCCCTATACGGAGGCTAGTTTATTCTTTAGTTTTCTTTATTTTTCGATAACCCCTCGCGTGTGTTGACCTATTTTTTATAACATACTGTATTTTCTTATATATTCAATATATTGGCTATCTGACTCTACGTTTGCTGTTTTATATAACGATCTCCCACCCTACTGATCATTTTGCTGTTACGTCTTGAGACACTTTCGTAGTTGTGTGTCATTTGTTATTTACAACTACGTGGCGCCCTTCATTTCCATTTTCATCTTAGTCGTTGCCTTTTAAAAGGGAACCACCCCTTCTCCACTGTCTAAAAGCTGGCGGCCGCATTCCTGACCACCTTGGATGCGTAGGGGCTACCATTACACACAGCATTGTGTTATACGTAGCAAATTTGGCGCCCAACGTGGGGCATCCTTGTTGAGAAAGGAGATTTTTTTTGTTTATATATAGTTTTGTTGCGAACAATTTTATTCTATTTCACTTAGTTGCAGTCGTCGACATTTTTGGTAGTCTTCCTATTCTTATTTGCGTAGGAGGGTTTCGTTTATTTAGTCATTTTTTCTTACGTTGCTTTAAGATTAATTTTCAATTTTTAGTTAAATTAATTTAGGCAATTTGTTATAGGTATATAGATACTTGTGTTATATTTTGTTGTTTACGGTTGTATGGTGTTCAGTCATGGATTTTAAAATGGATCCTAATCGGCTTCTTTCGGACGAATTGTCGTATGAGTTGCTAGTGCGTGGTTGCGAAACAGCTGGTACGGTTATTGAAAAGCGTGCTAGGCTACGCGATTGCTTCCGGTCGGAACGCTCGGGCGATACTGTTGGTTATGTCACTCCATTTCTTCCAGCAGAAACGGAACTTAAGATCTGTGACAGCAAATTGACGGAATTAACTGGGATGTTAGAAAAGTTTGATAGTGAGAAATATCAAAGTGAGTACGCACGTTTAAATACTCGCTTAACCCACGTAAAGTTACGACTCGGTAGGATTAAGGCGGAGGAAGGAATCGATTCAGAGACAAGGAATAAACTAACCAAAACTTGTGAGGATCATATTCGGCAATTGTGCCTAAAGTTTTCCGCTAAGGCTTCGGCTCTCCTTATGGAAGAACATGAAACCTCGCTAAGGGAAGGAACCCCAGTTGATGATGTTGTTCCTGACAAGGAAGCTTGTCCCGAGGCAGCGTCTAGTCCTCAAAGGTCTGACGTTTTAGACTTTGAAGCGCGATTGGCTCAAGCCATCAATTCCATCTCACTGGGCTTAACGACACCTTGCTCACCGGTGCGCGATTCTTCAAACTTTAATTATAATTGTGGAATCCACAAGTGGAATCTAACGTATAGTGGTGGCCCTGGGTTGTCAAATTTCCTCGAGCGTGTAGGTGAGTTGAGTACTGGGCGTGGGGTATCGAAATCTCAGTTGTTTTCGTCTGCTGTAGAACTGTTCACCGGAGATGCATTGACTTGGTTTAGGGCTAAGCGCCATAATTTTAGAGATTGGGACGACCTAGTTTCGTCATTAAAGGCTACGTTTCTGCCGGTCGACTATGATTTTAGTTTATGGGAGGAGATTAGGCGTAGACCACAAGGCCACGACGAAAGAGTTTCAATTTATATCGCCAACATGGAAGGCTTGTTTAATCGTTTAAGTCAAAAGCCACCGGAAATCGATCGGGTTAAACACATTCGCCGTAACTTGTTGCCCTACATGCAACAAGGTTTAGGTCTAGCACAAATAAGTTCGGTGGACTTGTTGGATGACATGTGTCGACAGCTGGAAGATATTAAGGTTCGGACTCAATACTTCCCATCACCTCTACCGGTTCATAAGTCTCTTGAGCCTGATTTAGCGTACCGACGCGGGAGGTCTGATTGTCGTGTAGCGACGGTAGATTGTTCGCCTCCGAACTCTGATAACGAGAGCCCATGCATTGCCAGGCCGCCAAGTTCCTGTTGGAATTGTGGTCGGATTGGACACCTTGCGCACAGTTGTAGGGAACCGAAGAAGATTCATTGTTACCGCTGCGGTAAACCGGATGTAACAGTACACAGTTGTCCTTCGTGCCGTCCGGGAAACGGAAAGTAGATACTGGGGGTGGCCGTCCGCAGTGTCAGTCGCGTTTACCTGATGCAAATAAAATACTTCTCGATTTTATTATGGCTCATGCTCAGGGAGACGAACGGCCATATTTGGAAATTCATATTTTTGAACAAGTAATGTTAGGGTTGTTAGATTCGGGTGCTTCGCGTACCATTGTGGGTAAAATGGGATGGGATATTTTAAGGGATTTAAATTTGCCGATGCGTAAAGTCGTGACAAGTTGTACCGTCGCGAATGGGCAAAGTTGTACAGGTCTCGGGGTTGTTTCAGTTCCGATTAGGTTGCAGGACAAGATAAAATTAATAGACGTTTTGGTCGTTCCGGAGTTACCACACCAGTTAATATTAGGGGCTGATTTTTGGCGAGTCATGGGCATCGTGCCAGATTTGAGAAAAAAAGAATGGCACTTCTCAAGCGAACCGCTAACTTCGCTAGATGCAATTACGGCCCGTTCCAATTTGACGACGGCCCAGGAAGAAGCTTTGGGGAAATTGGTCGATGAGCTGTGTCCAGCTTCCGATACTGCGCTTGGGTGTGCGAATTCTGTAGAACACCGCATAGAGACAGATAGTGCGCCGATCAAACAGCGATACTACCCGATTTCCCCCGCGGTTCAGAAACATGTAAACAGAGAACTCGATAACATGTTGGCTCAGGGTATTGTGGAACGTTCAGATAGCCCTTGGGCCTCGCCGATCTTATTGGTGCCAAAAAAAGATGGGTCATACCGCTTCTGTGTAGACTACCGTAAACTTAATAAGGTCACGAGGCGAGACGCGTATCCTCTTCCGTCAGTGTCGCATACTCTGGACAAGCTGCGCGATGCTAGGTTCTTAACGTCGCTAGACATTAAATCAGCTTACTGGCAGATTCCCGTTGCTGAGGCTTCACGGCCTATGACCGCGTTTACTGTACCTAACCGTGGGTTATTTCATTTTCGCAGGATGCCGTTTGGTCTGCACAATGCCCCGGCAACCTGGCAACGTTTCATTGACAGGGTTATTGGGTTGGACTTGGAACCACACGTCTTCGTATATCTCGATGACATCGTGATAGTGGCGAATTCTTTTGAGAAACACATGGAGATACTTAGGGAAGTGTTGACTCGTTTACGGACAGCTGGATTAACTGTTAGTCAAGAGAGGTGTCAGTTTTGTCGCGACGAGTTGCGATATCTTGGTTATGTTGTCGATAAGCGTGGTCTCCATGTCGATCCGGAGAAGGTGCGCGCTATTCTCGATATTCCGAAACCGACGACCGTGTCTGAAGTACGACGTTTACTAGGGATGGCGTCCTGGTACCGGCGCTTTGTGCCACAATTCTCAACTTTAGTTGCTCCACTTACGAGTCTATTGCGCAAAAATGCGCGATTTAGTTGGGACGAGAGTTGCGAGAATGCGTGGGCATCAATTAAAAATCATTTAGTGTCTGCCCCGATTCTGTCTTGTCCTGATTTCGAAAAGGAATTCTGCGTGCAAACTGATGCCTCCGATTTTGGAATAGGTGCCGTGCTAACTCAAAAGCACGAGTCAGGTGAGCAGGTGATTTGTTACCTTAGTCGCTCGCTCTCTAAACAGGAGCGAAAATTCTCAACTACCGAGAAAGAGCTCCTTGCACTATTGTGGGCGATAGAGAAGTTGAGACTATATGTGGAGGGCTCACATTTCACCGTAATTACGGATCATTACTCTCTATTGTGGCTGAGAGTCTTACAGAATCCATCTGGCAGATTAGCGCGTTGGGCAGTGCGTTTGCAACAATATAGTTTCGACATAGTACACCGCAAAGGCAAAGACCACGTAGTGCCCGATGCTTTATCCCGTTCGGTACCGCTCTTAGACACTGTGGAAGTAAAGGTTAGCACTGATAAGTGGTACACCAAGATGTGTAAGCTGGTCGGGGAAAAACCGTTATTGTTTCCGAACTATCGAGTTAACGAGGGTCGTTTATTGAAATTTGTCAAACCCGAATACGTTGGTCTAGCGGATGAGGGAGACGAGTGGAAGGAGGTTGTCCCAAAAGAAAGAAGAAGTGATTTACTTAGACAATGTCATGACGAGCCAACGAGCGGGCATTTGGGAGTATATAAGACGTATTATCGGCTTCTTCAGAAATATACTTGGCCGAAAATGAGAGCAGATGTCGGCAGGTACGTACGACGTTGCACCGTCTGTTTAAAATCTAAACCCGAACAGAAAGCCCCTGCAGGGAAAATGGGAGGGCATTCCCAGATATCACGTCCTTGGGAGGTAATCTGTACAGATTTGGTTGGGCCTTTGCCGACGTCACGGCAAGGATATTCTTATATTTTGGTAGTGGCAGATTGCTTTAGCAAATTCCCGCTATTTTTCCCGCTGCGGAAACCTACGGCCAAAAACGTTGTTCGGCATTTAGAGGATGATGTATTCCTAATGTTTGGAGTTCCTCGCAAGGTAATTTCGGATAATGGGGTGCAGTATCGCTCTCGGGAGTATCTTCAGCTTCTGTCGTCTTACGGTGTCAATCGTTCATTCACCTCGTTGTATCACCCGCAAGCCAATCCGGCCGAACGTGTTAATCGCGTGCTAAAGACCATGTTAATCTCCTTTATTTCAGATAACCAACGCGACTGGGACAAGCTTCTCCCTAAGGTATCCTGTGCCCTGCGTACTGCTAAGCACGAGATCACTGGACTAAGTCCATATTTCATTAATTTTGGGCGGGAAGCTATCTTGATTAGGAATGCTGATGAAAGTGGTGACACTGAAGAAGTTGTTAGTGGGTTTGATAAGGATCGGGTAGTGGAAAGAGCATCTAACTTTCCCAAGCTTTATAGAGAGGTTTCTAGTAAGCTGCAGAAGGCGTATGTGAAGTCGAAGGCTCGGTATGATCTTCGTCGTCGGGAGATTACGTTTATGCCTAACCAGCTGGTCTGGAGGAAAAATTTTGTCCTTTCAGACGCGTCAAAGCATTATTCGGCTAAGTTGGCGGAAAAATTTGTTGGACCTTTTCGAGTTTATCGCAAGGTATCGTCAGAAACTTACGAGTTAAAAGACTTAGACGGCACTGTCCTTCAAGGCACTTGGAATACTCGACATTTAAAACCTCATCCCGATCCCCTTGATATTAATGACGATTTAGATAATGAGGTCTGAACTTGGTTTTGTGTAGTGATTTTGGATTCTGGCTACGGATATTTTGTTTATTGTTTCTTTCGTAGTTCGTTTCGGCTTATCGGAAATTTTGGGAAAATTTCCTGGTGTGGTGAGGGAGGAGTTGTTACGGTTTAAAATAATTCAGTGACGGTAAATGTTAGCAACCCATCTTCCATGGAGGTAATTCGGGAATTCTGTTCTTCAACTTGCCTGTGAAGGCTAAGTAACAAGCGTGTTGATACGAAACGCGTCGGTTTCAGACCGAGGGACAATTGTTCTGAATCTTTTGCCGTGGTCAGATCTATCGGAAGGTGATTGAAGAATTTGGATTTTTATTGACTTCAATTCCACGGACCTGTTCCGGATATTTGATAGATCGAGACTGTTGGGATATAGTTCCTGCGAGTTAAGCTCGGATTTTATACGGCATTAGCACGTGAACCACTCTACAGAACCGCACGCCATCAAAGGTGAGCCACATGGTTGTTAATTCCTTTTTTTTACTCCATGGTTATCATGAAACTAATGGTTATCTTTAACTTATTTTGTAATATTTGATCTTATTATTAACTTCGTAAAGTCTCTCTCTACACTACTCCAGTGGCGTGCCCAAGTCACAAGTTGTGAAGTTGGTTATTAACAACGTTCTTTCAGGTTCTTTTTGTTTCCTTCTTTTTATCATATTCGTATTTCGTCCTTTAAATACGTGAATATCTTATTCGGACACGTATACCAGTCATCGTTTTCCTCGATTCTGGGAACTTATATTATTGCTGTTTGTATTCGAGAACATCTAGGACAGGCAGGAAATTCCGTCAGGATTTCGAGAGATCTGAGACCGTCGTGCAAACCAGAACCGCCATCTTGTGCTGCGTCGTTGCCACGCCATACACCACCGGAAGAGCCAGATAAGCCTTATTCCCATTTTATTGTTTATTACATTTATTTATTTTCATCATTTTTACAAGTGATTTATTTAGTATTACGCTTGTTTATTGAATTTATTTATATTTCTAGTATTTTTGCAAATGATTCTTTTTCACAGTTTATTTAGTATCACTACTTGTTTATTGAATTTATTTATCTGTTAGTATTTTTGCAAGTGATTATTTTCACAGTTTATTTAGTATTATCCATTGTTTATTGAATTTATCTATTTTGTTAGTATTTTTTTGCAAGTGATTATTTTCACAGTTTATTTAGTATTATCCATTGTTTATTGAATTTATCTATTTTGTTAGTATTTTTTTTGCAAGTGATTATTTTCACAGTTTATTTAGTATTATCCATTGTTTATTGAATTTATCTATTTTGTTAGTATTTTTTGCAAGTGATTATTTTCACAGTTTATTTAGTATTATCCATTGTTTATTGAATTTATCTATTTTGTTAGTATTTTTGAAAGTGATTATTTTCGCAGTTTATTTAGAATTGCCCTTCGTTTATTGAATTTTTATTTATATGGTTAGTATTTCCTGAGGGATTATTGCCTCTTGGTACTTTATAGTATTTATTTGTTTACTGTTTATTGAATTTATTGTTCTGGAAAGCTCATGCGAGTGATTATATCACCTTAGTGTTTCTCAACTCCCTTATAGGGTTTGTAACGCGCTAGGAGAATTAGGATCTTGTCTGTTAGTTATTTCTTTATTGTCACATGCGCATGCGCCTAGACCGTTTGGTATACCAACCGACGAAGTGCCCTAATTTTGTTGCGTCATTCATTGTCCGTACATTGTTTAACGCGAGTTCCTATTCCGCCCGGTACGCCGAACCCCTATACGGAGGCTAGTTTATTCTTTAGTTTTCTTTATTTTTCGATAACCCCTCGCGTGTGTTGACCTATTTTTTATAACATACTGTATTTTCTTATATATTCAATATATTGGCTATCTGACTCTACGTTTGCTGTTTTATATAACGATCTCCCACCCTACTGATCATTTTGCTGTTACGTCTTGAGACACTTTCGTAGTTGTGTGTCATTTGTTATTTACAACTACGTGGCGCCCTTCATTTCCATTTTCATCTTAGTCGTTGCCTTTTAAAAGGGAACCACCCCTTCTCCACTGTCTAAAAGCTGGCGGCCGCATTCCTGACCACCTTGGATGCGTAGGGGCTACCATTACACACAGCATTGTGTTATACGTAGCAATATTTGCTTCCGCGCCCGAATTTTATAATTCTTCATCATATTTTAGCTTAAAGAAAACATTGCAAGAAGAAAATTTATATTTCAAGTGTGGTAGGTATTCTAGAATCCAGCCCATGTAGCTTACAGTATACAACGTATTCATCAAAAATAGGAAAATCTGACTTTATATTTGTAAAAAATCATATAAATATAAGCTTCCGCGCCCGAATTTTAAAATTCTTCATCATACTTTAGCTAAAAGAAAACATTGCAACAAGAAAAATGCTATTTCAAGTGTGGTAGGTATTCTAGAATCCAGCTCATGTAGCTTACAATATGCAACGTATTCATCAAGAATAGGTAAAATCTGACATTATTTCTGTAAAAAATCATATAAATATTTGCCTCCGCGCCCGAATTTTATACTTCTTCATCATATTTTAGCTAAAAGAAAACAGTGCAACAAGAATATTGCTATTTTAAGTGTGGTAGGTATTCTAATTCCAGCCCATGTAGCTTAGAATATACAACTTATTTATCAAGAAGTTGTAAAATCTGCCTTTATTTTTGTAAAAAATCATATAAATACCTGCTTGCGCGCTCGAATTTTATAATTCTTCATCATATTTTTGCTAAAAAAAACATTGCAACAAGTAAATGCTATTTCCTGTGTGGTAGGTACTCTAGCCCTTCGTTCGTGTGGTGGGGTATACCATACCCCAGCACCTCTATTTACGTTTCTAAAATCACAATTAAACAAACTAGTGACATCTGACGCTCAGTACCTTCAAATTAAACATATTTTCACATAATGAGCTCACTAGTAGATGTCTATGAACTTTCAGTACGGTGTCAGAACTTGTTGAAGTCGGTCGGGGTATGTCATACCCCAGTACACTACTAACGTAACTTTTTGTGTACTTCTACTTTCAAGGTAAATTACACAGTTTTTTATTATATTTCACAATATATATTAAATATTTTAGTATTTTTTAACAAAACTAGTGCAATGTCATACGAAGAGGAGCAGCGCAGGCTACAAAAGCTTTGGGATGAGTATGGTGAGCTTTCTGAAGAGGAATCTTTTATAGATAGCCTGTCCGAAGGAGAAGAAACAGAAGAAATAGTAGAAATAGATAAAATAAGAGTAATAACGGATTTAGCAGGAAACGAATTAAATGAGGAATCGGAAGAAGAACACATGATACAATCTGATGATGATGCAAATTCGGACGCTAGAGGAAGTTATTATTTAGATAAAGACAAATCAAAATGGTCAAAGCTTCCAAGCACTAGAAACGTAAGAACTAGATCTGAGAATATAATAACTCACTTACCTGGCGTGAAGGGAATTGCAAAACAAAAGAATACCGCGCTTGAGTGCTGGCTACTATTTTTCCTCGAAAATGTACTGGATGATATTGCCTACGTGAAAACCATCCAGCAGAACGTCACAAACCTGCATCTAAGCGCCGTAGGACTAGCATTAGATGCTCTGTTTGTCCAAGAAATAAAGACAGAAAAACATTTTATGGTTGTATGCAATGCGATACTCCACTTTGCATGGAACATGCATTTTTGAGTTGCGAAGAATGTGCCACATTGGAGACGTCGTAACTTTTTTTCTGTTGTTTTCATTATTATAAATCTTTTTTTATTTAGTTTACTAAAGATATATCTTTAAAGAGTGTTTAAGTTAGTTGTTAAATTAAATATATAAATAATTTGTATGCAATAATATTAAATCATGTTTTTTCCAAAGCAGAATTGCTATTGTTTTGAATAATTATTTCTATTTTTTAAATAAATGTTACTAAGTACCATTTGTTGATTTTATTTAACCTGAAATGATGCTTAGAAACATATTTAATCGCTTATTTAATAAAATTTCAAAATTTTCGATTGTTTTAGTGAATTTTTGTTTGGGGTATGACATACCCCACAACACTAACCGTGTGATTTTTTTCCACCACACTAACGAAGGGCTAGAATCCAGCCCATGTAGCTTACAATATACAACGTATTCATTTAAATGACACCCGAAAATTGAATGTTTATTATCTGATTGGTTCCATGTTATGGTCAGTTTTGCATATCCAATGCTAAAATTATCCATATTATAGATCCTAAAGCATAAATATGAATGTTTTAAAAAAATATCCATTTCAAGAATAGGTAAAATCTGACTTTATTTTTGTAAAAAATCATATAAATATTTGCTTCCGCGCCCGAATTTTATAATTCTTTATCATATTTTAGCTAGAAGAATACATTGCAATAAGAAAATTGTTATTTCAAGTGTGGTATGTATTCTAGAATCCAGCCCACGTAGCTTACAATATACAACGTATTCATCAGGAATAGGTAAAATCTGACTTAACTTTTGTAAAAATCATATAAATATTTCCTTCCGCGCCCGAATTTTATAATTTTTTATCATATTTTAGCTAAAAGAAAAATTGCAACAAGAAAATTGCTATTTTAAGTGTAGTAGGTATTCTAGAATCCAGCCCATGTAGCTTACAATATACAACGTAGTCATTAAGAATAGGTAAAATCTGACTTTATTTTTGTAAAAAATCATATAAATATTTGCTTTCGCGTCCGTATTTTATATTTCTTCATCATATTTAAGCTAAAAGAAAACATTGTAACAAGAAAATTGCTATTTTAATTGTGTTAGGTATTCTAGAATACAGCCCATGTAGTTTACAATATACAACGTATTCATTAAAATGACACCCGAAAATTAAATGTTTATTATCTGATTGGTACCACGTTATGGTCACTTTTGCATGTCCAATTCTAAATTTATCTATAGTATAGATCCTAAAGCATGAATATGAATATTTTAACAGAATGATCCATTTCAAGAATAGGTAAAATCTGACTTAACTTTTGTAAAAAATCATATAAATATTTCCTTCCGCGCCCGAATTTTATAATTTTTTATCATATTTTAGCTAAAAGAAAAATTGCAACAAAAAAATTGCTATTTTAAGTGTAGTAGGTATTCTAGAATCCAGCCCATGTAGCTTACAATATACAACGTATTCATTAAGAATAGGTAAAATCTGACTTTATTTTTGTAAAAAATCATATAAATATTTGCTTCCGCGCCCGTATTTTATATTTCTTCATCATATTTAAGCTAAAAGTAAACATTGCAACAAGAAAATTGCTATTTTAATTGTGTTAGGTATTCTAGAATACAGCCCATGTAGTTTACAATATACAATGTATTCATTAAAATGACACCCGAAAATTAAATGTTTATTATCTGATTGGTACCACGTTATGGTCACTTTTGCATGTCCAATTCTAAATTTATCTATAGTATAGATCCTAAAGCATGAATATGAATATTTTAACAGAATGATCCATTTCAAGAATAGGTAAAATCTGACTTTATTTATTTTGTAAAAATCATATAAATATTTGCTTCCGCGCATGAATTTTATAATTTCTTATTAGCTAAAAGAAAACATTGCAACAAGAAAATTGCTTTTTCAAGTGTGGTAGGTAATCTAGAATCCAGCCCATTTAGCTTACAATATACAACGTATTCATCAAGAAAAGATAAAATCTGACTTTATTTTTGTAAAAAATGATATAAATATTTGCTTCCGCGCTTGAACTTTATAATTCTTCATCATATTTTAGCTAAAAGAAAACATTGCAACAAGAAAATTACTATTTCAAGTGTGGTAGGTATTCTAGAATCCAGCCCATGTAGCTTACTATATACACCGTATTCATTAAAATGACACCCGAAAATTGAAAGTTTATTATCTTATTGGTACACGTTATGGTCACTTTTGCATGTACGAGTACAATGCTAAAATTATCCATAGTACAGATCCTAAAGCATGAATAAGAATGTTTTAACAAAAATATACATATCAAGAATAGGTAAAATCTGACTTAATTTTTTAAAAAATCATATAAATATTTTCTTCCGTGCCCGAATTTTATGATTCTTCATAATATTTTTGCTAAGAGAAAACATTGCAACAAGAAAATTGCTATTTCAAGTGTGGTAGGTATTCTAGAAGCCAGCCCATGTAGCTTACAATATACAACGTATTCATCAAGAAAAGGTAAATTCTGACTTTATTTTTGTAAAAAATCATATAAATATTTTGCTTCCGCGCCCGAATTTTATAATTTTTCATCATGATTTAGCTGAAAGAAAACATTGCAACAAGAAAATTGCTATTTCAAGTGTGGTAGGTATTCTAGAATCCAGTCCATGTAGCTTACAATATACAACGTATTCATCAAGAAAAGGTAAAATCTGTCTTTATTTTTGTAAACAATCATATAAATATTTGCTTTCGCGCCCGAATGTTATAATTCTTCATCATCCTATATACTAAAAATCTAATGAAATGTCTTGGTGAGGCCTGACGTGCAAATATGAAATAATTGTTTCATGTCTATCGGCATTTGTTTTTTGCACTGACAGCGGAGCTCTAGGGAATGCTCGGCGTAGCCGAGAATTCGCTATCCTATAAACTAAAAAGGCATGTGTCGTGATGTTTATTTATTTTCATCATAACGATCGCCAAATTTTGTCACAAGCCTAACTGCTTGAACCATGAAAGGGATTGTTGTAATTTTTTTTTTTAAATTGCAATGAATAATTTGTAGTTGTGCCTTTTGGGGGTCTATTATTTTTTCTGTAAGTGGTTCTTGTGTAAAAAAATAAAAACTGTGCAAAATTAATAACTTGAAACAATGGATCCTAGTAGCCATGTCTAAATTTAAAAAGAGTCACGAGGTCATCTGTCACATTTGACAATCTGTCTATGAACTTTAAACGATTATAACTTATTATAGAACATTGATATTAAAGAAGTAAATACAGTATCATGTATAATAGTCTTGAGCAAAGGTGTTACAATTAATTTAAGTTTAAAACATAACGTATTTAATTAATATAAATTTTGACGTTTCCAATGTCAAAAGTCAATGTTGCCAAATGTGTGATGAAATAACTAAATTAAAACCGAATATTCCTAAACTAACTTCACTGCAGACGGTGGCACTTGTATTAGGATTGACAATATTAATTAATAAATTTAAAAATTAACTACTACTTTTTAACACAAACAGTGTTGCCAAATTATGAAGTAGGTAACTAAATAAAAATAAAATATTCGTAAATGAAATAAATTGAACACTTTGTTGTGTTTGATATCAAAAGAAAAAAAACCATAAGTGCCGGTTTTGAAATGACAAAAAAAAAATATGTCACGTCGATCTGCATTTGTTTTGCGCAAAAAGTTGTTACAAGTAGGTCGTCCTTGGATTTTAATGAAACGACACAATGTGGATTGGTGTGCACGAATGACAAAAATATTCTACGTCGATTAGAATTTGTTTTTTGCAAAATGTTATCAGAAATATGTTGTGTTTTGTATCGAATGAAAAGTCTCGTTGAGGGCTGAAATGCAAAATTGACAAAAATGTTCTATGTCACTCGGCTTTTGTTTAT
>JAQOWZ010000063.1:575421-676660 GCA_035578165.1 Stenolophus ochropezus | reverse complement strand
CACTGACGCCGGAGGCCTAGGGAACGCTCAGCGTAGCTGAGCATTCGCTAGTCCTATATACTAAAAAGGCATGTGTCGTGATGTTTATTTATTTTTATCACGACGATCGCCAAACATTGTCACAAGCCTAACCACCTTAACCTTAATAAAAATTGTCAATGTCGATCGGCTTTTGTTTTTTGCAAAAGGTTGTCACAAGTATATAGTGTTTGGTATCAAATGGAAAGTCTCGGTGAGGGCTGGGGTACATAAATGACAAAAATGTTTCATGCCGACCTGCTTTTGTTTTTTCGGTATTTAATAAAAAAGCTCAGTGTAGGCTAGCGTGTAGATATGATAAAAATGTTTCATGTCGATCGACTTTTGTTTTATGCAGAAAGTTGTAAGAAGTATGTCGTGTTTGGTATGAAATGAAAGGTCTCGATGAGGGCTGGGTTATATAAATGACAAAAATGATTCATGTCGACCGGCTTTTATTTCTTGCAAAAATTTCTCAAAAGTATGTCGAGTTTGGTCTTAAATGAAACGTCTCGTTGAGGGCTAGCGTGCAGAATTCACAAAAATGTTCCATTCCAAACGGCTTTTGTTTTCTGCAAAAAGTTCTCAAAGGTATGTCGAGTTTAGTCTCAAATGAAAGGTCTCGTTGAGAGCTAGCGTGCAGAATTAACAAAAATGTTCTATGTCGATCGGCTTTTGTTTTATGCAATAAGTTGTCAGAAGTATATCGTATTTGGTATCAAATGAAAGGTCTCGCTGAGGGCTGCGGTACATAAATTACAAAAATGTTTCATGCCGACCTGCTTTTGTTTTTTTGGTATTTAATGAAAAGTCTCGGTATGGGCTAGCGTGTAGATATGATAAAAATGTTTCATGTCGATCGACTTTTGTTTTATGTAGAAAGTTGTAAGAAGTATGTCGTCTTTGGTATTAAATGAAAGGTCTCGGTGAGGGCCGGGTTACATAAATGACAAAAATGATTCATGTCGACCGGCTTTTATTTCTTGCAAAAAGTTCTCAAAGGTATGTTTGGTCTCATATGAAAGGTCTCGTTGAGGGCTAGCGTGCAGAATTGACAAAAATGTTCTATGTCGATCGGCTTTTGTTTTATGTAAAAAGTTGTCAGAAGTATATCGTGTTTGGTTTCAAATGAAAGGTCTCGGAGAGGGCTAGCGTGCAGAATTGACAAAAATGAGCTATGTCGATCGGATTTTGTTTTTTGCAAAAAGTTGTCAGAAGTGTGTGGTGTTTGGTATCAAATCATAGGTTTCAATGAAGGCTGGTGTGCAGAATTAACGAAATTGTTTAATGTCGATTGGCTTTTGTGTTTTGCAAAAGTTTGTCACAAGTACCTATATAGTGTTTGGTATCAAATGAAAAGTCTCGGTGTGGGCTAGCGTGTAGATATGATAAAAATGTTTCATGTCGATCGACTTTTGTTTTATGCAGAAAGTTGTCAGATGTATGTCGTGTATGGTATCAAATGAAAGGTCTCGGTGAGAGTTTGGGAACATAAATGACAAAAATGTTTCATGTCGACCGGCTTTTGTTTTTTGCAAAAAAATATTAGAAGTATATCGTGTTTGCAATCTAATGAAAGGTCTCGGTGAGGCGTGACGTGGAAATATGAAATAATTGTTTCATATCAATCGGCATTTGTTTTTTGCACTGACAGCGGAGCTGTAGGGAATGCTCGGCGTAGCCGAGAATTCGCAAGTCCTATATACTAAAAAGGCATGTGTCGTGATGTTTATTTATTTTTATCCTGACGATCGCCAAATTTTGTCACAAGCCTAACTGCCTGAACCATGAAAGAAATTGTTGTATATATTTTTTTTTTATTATTGCAGGGAATAATGTGTAGTTGTGCCTTTTGGGGGTCTCATATTTTTACTGAAAGTGTTTCTTGTGCAAAAAAATAAAAACTGTGCAAAATTAATAACTTTAAACAATGGATCCTAGTAGCCATGTCTAAATTTAAAAAGAGTCACGAGGTCATCTGTTACTTTTGACAATCTGTCTATGGATTTTAAACGATTATAACTTTTTATAGAACATTGATATTAAAGAAATAAATACAGTATCATGTATAATAGTCTTGAGCAAAGGTGTTACAATTAATTTAAGTTTAAAACATAACGTATTTAATTAATATAAATTTTGAAGTTTCCAATGTCAAAAGACAATGTTGCCTAATGTGTGATGAAGTAACTACATTAAAACCAAATATTCCTAAACTAACTTCACTGAAGACGGTGGCAGTTGTATTAGGATTGACAATATTAATTAATAAATTTAAGAATTAACTACTACTTTTTAACACAAACAGTGTTGCCAAATTATGAAGTAGGTAATTAATTAAAAATAAAATATTTGTAAATAAAATAAATTGAACACTTTGCTGTGTTTGATATCAAAAGAAAAAAAATCATAAGTGCCGGTTTTGAAATGACAAAAAAAAATATGTCACGTCGATCTGCATTTGTTTTGCGCAAAAAGTTGTTACAAGTAGGTCGTCCTTGGATTTTAATGAAACGACACAATGTGGATTAGTGTGCACGAATGACAAAAATATTCTACGTCGATTAGAATTTGTTTTTTGCAAAATGTTATCAGAAATATGTTGTGTTTTGTATCGAATGAAAAGTCTCGGTGAGGGCTGGTGTACAAAAAAGAAAATTTTCCATGTTGATCGGCTTTCGTTTTATGCAAAAAGTAAATAGACGTATGTCGTGTTTGGTATCTAATGAAAGGTCTCGGCGAGGGCTCGCGTAGAGATTTGACAAAAATGATCTATGTCGATCGGCTTTTGTTTTTTGCAAAAAGTTGTATAAAGTATATCATGTTTGGTCTCAAATAAAAGGTCTTGTTGAAGGCTCGCGTGCAAAACTGACAAAAACGGTTTATTTTGATCGGCTTTTGTTTTATGCAAAAAGTTAATAGAAGTTTGTCGTGTTTGGTATCTAATGAAAGGTCTCATTGAGTGCTGATGTCGAGAAATAACAAAAATGTTACATGTCGATCGGCTTTTGTTTTTTGCAGAAAGTTGTCAGAAGTATATCGAGTTTGGTATAAAATGAAAGGTCTTGATGAGAGCTGACATGTAAAATTGACAGAAATGTTTCATGTTGACCCGTTTTTGTTTTTTGGAAAAAGATGTTAGAAATATGTCGTGTTTGGTATCAAATAAAATGTCTTGATGAGGGTTGATGTGCAGAAGTGACAAAAAATTGCCAAGTTGTTCTGCATTTGTTTTTTACAATTACTTGCCGGAAGTACACCGTATTTGATATTAAATGAAAGCATTCGACACGATCTGCCTTGCAGAAATAAAATGAGCTTTCAAATGTTAATATTTCACTGACGCCGGAGGCCTAGGGAACGCTCAGCGTCACAAGCCTAACTACCTTAACCATGAAAGGGATTGTTGTAAATTTTTGTTTAGGTTGTAGGGAATAATATGTAGTTGTGCCTTTTGGGGGTTTCATATTTTTACTGTGAGTGGTACATGTGTAAAAAAATAAAACTATGCAAAACTAACAACTTGAAACAATAGATCTTAGTAGCCATGTCTAAATTAAGAAGAGTCACGCTGTCATACGTCACTTTTGACAATCTGTCTATGAACTTTAAACGATTGTAACTTCTTATAGAACATTGATATTAAAGAACTAAATACAGTATCATGTATAATAGTCTTGAGCAAAGGTGTTACAACTAATTTAAGGTTAAAACACAACCTATTTAATTAATATAAATTTTGACGTTTGCAATGTCAAAGGTCAATGTTGCCAAATGTGTCATGAAGTAACTAAATTAAAACCAAATATTCCTAAACTAACTTTACTAAAGACGGTGGCAGTTGTATTAGGATTGACAATATTAATTTATAAATTTAAAAAATAACTAATATTTTTTAATACAAACAGTGTTGCCAAACTATGAAGTAAGTAACTAAATAAAAATCTAATACTCCTAAATAAAATAAATTGAACATTTTGCTGTGTTTGATATCAAAAGAAAGAAAACCATAAGGGCCGGTTTTGAAAAGACAAAAAAAAATGTGTCATGTCGATCTGCATTTGTTTTGCGCAAAAAGTTGTTAGACGTAGGTCGTCCTTGGGTTTTAATGAAACAACACAATGTGGACTGGTGTGCACCAATGACAAAAATGTTATACGTAGATTACGATTTGTTTTCTGCAAAATGTTGTCAGAAAAATGTCGTGTGAAAAAGTTGTGAGAAGTATGTGGTGTTTAGTATCAAATTAAAAGGCTCGATAAGAGCTGGCGTGTAGAATTAACAAAAATGATCAATGTTGATCGGGTTTTGATTTTTGCAACACTTTCTTAAAGGTACGTCGAGTTTTGTCTCAAATGAAAAGTCTCGTTTAGGGCTAGCGAGCAGAATTGACAAAAATGTTCCATTCCGGTCGACTTTTGTTTTCTGTAAAAAGTTCTCAAAGGTATGACGAGTTTGGTCTCAAATAAAACGTCTCGCTGAAGGATGAGGGCTAGCGTGCAGAATTGACAAAAATGTGCTATGTCGATCGGTTTTTGTTTTTTGCAAAAAGTTGACAGAAGTATTTGGTGTTTAGTATCACATGAAAGGTTTCGATAAGGGCAGGTGTGCAGAATTAATAAAAAGGGTTAATATTGATCGGCTTTTGTTTTTTGCAAAAAGTTTTTAGAAGTATGTCGAGTTTGGTCTCAAATGAAAGGTCTCTGGCGTTAAGGGTTGACAAAATGTTGCATTCCTTTCGGTTTTTGTTTTCTGTTAGAATTTCTCAAAATTATGCGAGTTTGGTCTTAAACCTATATTCTAGAATCCAGCCCATGTAGCTTAAAATATACAACGTATTCATCAAGAATAGGTAAAATTTGACTTTATTTTGGTAAAAAATCATATAAATATTTGCTTCCGCGCCCGAATTTTATAATTCTTTATCATATTTTATAAAAAAGAAAACATTGCAACAAGAAAATTGTAATTTCAAGTTTGGTAGGTATTCTAGAATCCAGCTCATGTAGTTTACAATATACAACGTATTCATCAAGAATAGGTAAAATCTGACTTTATTTTTGTAAAAAATCATATAAATATTTGCTTCCGCGCCCGAATTTTATAATTCTTCATCATATTTTAGCTAAAAGAAAACATTGCAACAAGAAAATTGCTATTTCAGGTGTGGTAGGTATTCTAGAATCCAGCCCATGTAGCTTACAATATACAACGTATTCGCCAAGAATAGGTAAAATCTGACTAATTTTTGTAAAAAATCACACAAAAATTTGCTTCCGCGCCCGAATTTTAAAATTCTTCCTCATATTAGCTAAAAGAAAACATTGCAACAAGAAAATTGCTATTTCAAGTGTGGTAGGTATTCTAGAATCCAGCCCATGTAGCTTACAATATACAACGTATTCATCAAGAAAAGTTAAAAGCGGACTTTATTTTTGTAAAAAAACATATAATTATTTGCTTCCGCGTCCAAATTTTATAATTCTTTATCATATTTTAGCTAAAAGATAATATTGCAACAAGAAAATTGCTATATCAAGTGTGGTAGGTATTCTGGAATCCAGCCCATGTAGCTTACAATATACAACGTATTCATCAAGAATAGGTAAAATCTGACTTTATTTTTGTAAAAAATTATATATTATTTGCTTCCGCGCCCGAATTTTATAATTCTTCATCATATTTTATCTAAAAGAAAACATTGCAACAAAAAAATTGCTATTTCAAGTGTGGTAGGTATTCTAGAATCCAGCCCATATACTTACAATATACAACGTATTCATTAAAATGACACCGGAAAATTGAATGACGCAGATATTTTTGTGAAGTTTTGACAGGGAAGTGTGCACGTGTGTGAGCTCCGTGGTTTTTAACTCTAAAAGGGTATACCACGAGCAATTTATTACGAACAGCTGATTCTCCGTGTGTATCAACAACAACACTGCATCGCCAGTTATTATCTTAAGAGACGTTGACCGGAGATAAGAAAAAAATAAAGATAAAGCAAGTAAGTGTTACGTGACAGGAGAGAAGTTAGCTTCTGAAGAGTCGATCTGAGCTAGCTTCTATCGCCGTCAACGTAGCGACTTTGCGCCTTAAGTTAGGCAGCATATTATGTCTACACGTGAATCAGACAGCGAATCAGACAGTAAACGCAAACGTGAAGGGCAACAGGACGGATTTTTTAAAAGGAGCAAAAAAACATTGAGGACCCCCACAAAAACAGATAAGTCCAACGACATGGCAGACATGAAAGAGCTAATGAACACTTTGTTACAGGAAATTAAAGAAGTACGCAGAGAAAGTATGTCGAGTTTGGTCTTAAATGAAACGTCTCGTTGAGGGCTAGCGTGCAGAATTCACAAAAATGTTCCATTCCAAACGGCTTTTGTTTTCTGCAAAAAGTTCTCAAAGGTATGTCGAGTTTAGTCTCAAATGAAAGGTCTCGTTGAGAGCTAGCGTGCAGAATTAACAAAAATGTTCTATGTCGATCGGCTTTTGTTTTATGCAATAAGTTGTCAGAAGTATATCGTATTTGGTATCAAATGAAAGGTCTCGCTGAGGGCTGCGGTACATAAATTACAAAAATGTTTCATGCCGACCTGCTTTTGTTTTTTTGGTATTTAATGAAAAGTCTCGGTATGGGCTAGCGTGTAGATATGATAAAAATGTTTCATGTCGATCGACTTTTGTTTTATGTAGAAAGTTGTAAGAAGTATGTCGTCTTTGGTATTAAATGAAAGGTCTCGGTGAGGGCCGGGTTACATAAATGACAAAAATGATTCATGTCGACCGGCTTTTATTTCTTGCAAAAAGTTCTCAAAGGTATGTTTGGTCTCATATGAAAGGTCTCGTTGAGGGCTAGCGTGCAGAATTGACAAAAATGTTCTATGTCGATCGGCTTTTGTTTTATGTAAAAAGTTGTCAGAAGTATATCGTGTTTGGTTTCAAATGAAAGGTCTCGGAGAGGGCTAGCGTGCAGAATTGACAAAAATGAGCTATGTCGATCGGATTTTGTTTTTTGCAAAAAGTTGTCAGAAGTGTGTGGTGTTTGGTATCAAATCATAGGTTTCAATGAAGGCTGGTGTGCAGAATTAACGAAATTGTTTAATGTCGATTGGCTTTTGTGTTTTGCAAAAGTTTGTCACAAGTACCTATATAGTGTTTGGTATCAAATGAAAAGTCTCGGTGTGGGCTAGCGTGTAGATATGATAAAAATGTTTCATGTCGATCGACTTTTGTTTTATGCAGAAAGTTGTCAGAAGTATGTCGTGTATGGTATCAAATGAAAGGTCTCGGTGAGAGTTTGGGAACATAAATGACAAAAATGTTTCATGTCGACCGGCTTTTGTTTTTTGCAAAAAAATATTAGAAGTATATCGTGTTTGCAATCTAATGAAAGGTCTCGGTGAGGCGTGACGTGGAAATATGAAATAATTGTTTCATATCAATCGGCATTTGTTTTTTGCACTGACAGCGGAGCTGTAGGGAATGCTCGGCGTAGCCGAGAATTCGCAAGTCCTATATACTAAAAAGGCATGTGTCGTGATGTTTATTTATTTTTATCCTGACGATCGCCAAATTTTGTCACAAGCCTAACTGCCTGAACCATGAAAGAAATTGTTGTATATTTTTTTTTTTTATTATTGCAGGGAATAATGTGTAGTTGTGCCTTTTGGGGGTCTCATATTTTTACTGAAAGTGTTTCTTGTGCAAAAAAATAAAAACTGTGCAAAATTAATAACTTTAAACAATGGATCCTAGTAGCCATGTCTAAATTTAAAAAGAGTCACGAGGTCATCTGTTACTTTTGACAATCTGTCTATGGATTTTAAACGATTATAACTTTTTATAGAACATTGATATTAAAGAAATAAATACAGTATCATGTATAATAGTCTTGAGCAAAGGTGTTACAATTAATTTAAGTTTAAAACATAACGTATTTAATTAATATAAATTTTGAAGTTTCCAATGTCAAAAGACAATGTTGCCTAATGTGTGATGAAGTAACTACATTAAAACCAAATATTCCTAAACTAACTTCACTGAAGACGGTGGCAGTTGTATTAGGATTGACAATATTAATTAATAAATTTAAGAATTAACTACTACTTTTTAACACAAACAGTGTTGCCAAATTATGAAGTAGGTAATTAATTAAAAATAAAATATTTGTAAATAAAATAAATTGAACACTTTGCTGTGTTTGATATCAAAAGAAAAAAAATCATAAGTGCCGGTTTTGAAATGACAAAAAAAAATATGTCACGTCGATCTGCATTTGTTTTGCGCAAAAAGTTGTTACAAGTAGGTCGTCCTTGGATTTTAATGAAACGACACAATGTGGATTAGTGTGCACGAATGACAAAAATATTCTACGTCGATTAGAATTTGTTTTTTGCAAAATGTTATCAGAAATATGTTGTGTTTTGTATCGAATGAAAAGTCTCGGTGAGGGCTGGTGTACAAAAAAGAAAATTTTCCATGTTGATCGGCTTTCGTTTTATGCAAAAAGTAAATAGACGTATGTCGTGTTTGGTATCTAATGAAAGGTCTCGGCGAGGGCTCGCGTAGAGATTTGACAAAAATGATCTATGTCGATCGGCTTTTGTTTTTTGCAAAAAGTTGTATAAAGTATATCATGTTTGGTCTCAAATAAAAGGTCTTGTTGAAGGCTCGCGTGCAAAACTGACAAAAACGGTTTATTTTGATCGGCTTTTGTTTTATGCAAAAAGTTAATAGAAGTTTGTCGTGTTTGGTATCTAATGAAAGGTCTCATTGAGTGCTGATGTCGAGAAATAACAAAAATGTTACATGTCGATCGGCTTTTGTTTTTTGCAGAAAGTTGTCAGAAGTATATCGAGTTTGGTATAAAATGAAAGGTCTTGATGAGAGCTGACATGTAAAATTGACAGAAATGTTTCATGTTGACCCGTTTTTGTTTTTTGGAAAAAGATGTTAGAAATATGTCGTGTTTGGTATCAAATAAAATGTCTTGATGAGGGTTGATGTGCAGAAGTGACAAAAAATTGCCAAGTTGTTCTGCATTTGTTTTTTACAATTACTTGCCGGAAGTACACCGTATTTGATATTAAATGAAAGCATTCGACACGATCTGCCTTGCAGAAATAAAATGAGCTTTCAAATGTTAATATTTCACTGACGCCGGAGGCCTAGGGAACGCTCAGCGTCACAAGCCTAACTACCTTAACCATGAAAGGGATTGTTGTAAATTTTTGTTTAGGTTGTAGGGAATAATATGTAGTTGTGCCTTTTGGGGGTTTCATATTTTTACTGTGAGTGGTACATGTGTAAAAAAATAAAACTATGCAAAACTAACAACTTGAAACAATAGATCTTAGTAGCCATGTCTAAATTAAGAAGAGTCACGCTGTCATACGTCACTTTTGACAATCTGTCTATGAACTTTAAACGATTGTAACTTCTTATAGAACATTGATATTAAAGAACTAAATACAGTATCATGTATAATAGTCTTGAGCAAAGGTGTTACAACTAATTTAAGGTTAAAACACAACCTATTTAATTAATATAAATTTTGACGTTTGCAATGTCAAAGGTCAATGTTGCCAAATGTGTCATGAAGTAACTAAATTAAAACCAAATATTCCTAAACTAACTTTACTAAAGACGGTGGCAGTTGTATTAGGATTGACAATATTAATTTATAAATTTAAAAAATAACTAATATTTTTTAATACAAACAGTGTTGCCAAACTATGAAGTAAGTAACTAAATAAAAATCTAATACTCCTAAATAAAATAAATTGAACATTTTGCTGTGTTTGATATCAAAAGAAAGAAAACCATAAGGGCCGGTTTTGAAAAGACAAAAAAAAAATGTGTCATGTCGATCTGCATTTGTTTTGCGCAAAAAGTTGTTAGACGTAGGTCGTCCTTGGGTTTTAATGAAACAACACAATGTGGACTGGTGTGCACCAATGACAAAAATGTTATACGTAGATTACGATTTGTTTTCTGCAAAATGTTGTCAGAAAAATGTCGTGTGAAAAAGTTGTGAGAAGTATGTGGTGTTTAGTATCAAATTAAAAGGCTCGATAAGAGCTGGCGTGTAGAATTAACAAAAATGATCAATGTTGATCGGGTTTTGATTTTTGCAACACTTTCTTAAAGGTACGTCGAGTTTTGTCTCAAATGAAAAGTCTCGTTTAGGGCTAGCGAGCAGAATTGACAAAAATGTTCCATTCCGGTCGACTTTTGTTTTCTGTAAAAAGTTCTCAAAGGTATGACGAGTTTGGTCTCAAATAAAACGTCTCGCTGAAGGATGAGGGCTAGCGTGCAGAATTGACAAAAATGTGCTATGTCGATCGGTTTTTGTTTTTTGCAAAAAGTTGACAGAAGTATTTGGTGTTTAGTATCACATGAAAGGTTTCGATAAGGGCAGGTGTGCAGAATTAATAAAAAGGGTTAATATTGATCGGCTTTTGTTTTTTGCAAAAAGTTTTTAGAAGTATGTCGAGTTTGGTCTCAAATGAAAGGTCTCTGGCGTTAAGGGTTGACAAAATGTTGCATTCCTTTCGGTTTTTGTTTTCTGTTAGAATTTCTCAAAATTATGCGAGTTTGGTCTTAAACGTAGTTACAATTCGTTTTTTGCAAAATTTTGTCAGTAATATGTTTTGTTCGGTATCGAATGAAAAGTCTTGGTGAGGGCTGCTGTGCAAAAATTTCTTTTATGTTAATCGGCTTTTGTTTTATGCAAAAAGTTAATAGACGTATGTCGTGTTTGGTATCTAATGAAAGGTCTCGTTAAGGGCTGACATGTAAAATTGACAAAAATGTTCCATGTCGATCGGCTTTTGTTTTTTGTAGAAAGATGTCAGAAGTATCTCGTGTATGGTATTAAAAGAAATTTCTCGATGAGGACTGGCGAGCAGAATTGACAAAAATGATCTATGCCAATCGGATTTTGTTTTTTGCAAAAAGTTGTCCGAAATATGTTGTGTTTGGTATCGAATGAAAGGTCTCGGCGAGGGCTCGCATGCAGAATTGACAAAAATGATCTATGTCGATTGGCTTTTGTTTTTGGAAAAAAGTTGTATAAAGTATATGATGTTTGGTCTCAAATGAAAGGTCTTACTAAGGGCTCGCGTGCAGAAATGACAAAAATGGATTACGTTGATCGGCTTTTGTTTTCTGTAAAAAGTTGTAAGAAGTATATCGTGCTTGGAGTCAAATGAAAGGACTCGATGAGGGCTGGCGAGCAGAAATGTCAAAAATGTTCCATGACGAACGGCTCTTGTTTTATGTAAAAAGTTGTCAGAATTATATCGTGTTTGGTATAAAATGAAAGGTATCGACGAGAGCTGACATGCAAAATTGACAGAAATGTTTCATGTTGACCCGCTTTTGTTTATTTGAAAAATTTCTTAAAGGTATATTGAGTTTGGTCTCAAATTAAATGTCTTGTTGAGGGCTAATTTGCAGAAATAACAAAAAAAATGCCAAGTTGATCTGCATTTGTTTTTTATAATTATTTGGCAGAAGTAAACATTGTTTGGTACTAAATGAAAGCATTCGACAAGACCTGTCTTGGAGAAATGAAATTATTTATCAAATGATAATATTTCACGGACGCCGGAGGCCTAGGGAAAGCTCAGCGTAGCTAAGCATTCGCTAGTATTTTAGCTAAAAGAAACCATTGCAACAAGAAAATTGCTATTTCAAGTGTGGTAGGTATTGTAGACTCTAGCCCATATAGCTTACAATATACAACATATTCATTAAAATGACATCCAAACATTGAATGTTTATTATCTGATTGTTACCACGTTATGGTCCCTTTTGCCTGTCCAATGCTTAAATTATCTACAGTATAGATCCTAAAGCATGAATATAATTGTTTTAACAAAAATATACATATCAAGAATATGTAAAATCTGACTTTATTTATGAAAAAAATCATATAATTATTTGCTTCCGCGCCCGAATTTTATAATTTTTCATCATAATGCAGCCGAAAGAAAACATTGCAACAAGAAAATTGCTATTTCAAGTGTGGTAGCTATTCTAGAATCCAGCCCATGTAGCTTAAAATATACAACGTATTCATCAAGAATAGGTAAAATTTGACTTTATTTTGGTAAAAAATCATATAAATATTTGCTTCCGCGCCCGAATTTTATAATTCTTTATCATATTTTATAAAAAAGAAAACATTGCAACAAGAAAATTGTAATTTCAAGTTTGGTAGGTATTCTAGAATCCAGCTCATGTAGCTTACAATATACAACGTATTCATCAAGAATAGGTAAAATCTGACTTTATTTTTGTAAAAAATCATATAAATATTTGCTTCCGCGCCCGAATTTTATAATTCTTCATCATATTTTAGCTAAAAGAAAACATTGCAACAAGAAAATTGCTATTTCAGGTGTGGTAGGTATTCTAGAATCCAGCCCATGTAGCTTACAATATACAACGTATTCGCCAAGAATAGGTAAAATCTGACTAATTTTTGTAAAAAATCACACAAAAATTTGCTTCCGCGCCCGAATTTTAAAATTCTTCCTCATATTAGCTAAAAGAAAACATTGCAACAAGAAAATTGCTATTTCAAGTGTGGTAGGTATTCTAGAATCCAGCCCATGTAGCTTACAATATACAACGTATTCATCAAGAAAAGTTAAAAGCGGACTTTATTTTTGTAAAAAAACATATAATTATTTGCTTCCGCGTCCAAATTTTATAATTCTTTATCATATTTTAGCTAAAAGATAATATTGCAACAAGAAAATTGCTATATCAAGTGTGGTAGGTATTCTGGAATCCAGCCCATGTAGCTTACAATATACAACGTATTCATCAAGAATAGGTAAAATCTGACTTTATTTTTGTAAAAAATTATATATTATTTGCTTCCGCGCCCGAATTTTATAATTCTTCATCATATTTTATCTAAAAGAAAACATTGCAACAAAAAAATTGCTATTTCAAGTGTGGTAGGTATTCTAGAATCCAGCCCATATACTTACAATATACAACGTATTCATTAAAATGACACCGGAAAATTGAATGACGCAGATATTTTTGTGAAGTTTTGACAGGGAAGTGTGCACGTGTGTGAGCTCCGTGGTTTTTAACTCTAAAAGGGTATACCACGAGCAATTTATTACGAACAGCTGATTCTCCGTGTGTATCAACAACAACACTGCATCGCCAGTTATTATCTTAAGAGACGTTGACCGGAGATAAGAAAAAAATAAAGATAAAGCAAGTAAGTGTTACGTGACAGGAGAGAAGTTAGCTTCTGAAGAGTCGATCTGAGCTAGCTTCTATCGCCGTCAACGTAGCGACTTTGCGCCTTAAGTTAGGCAGCATATTATGTCTACACGTGAATCAGACAGCGAATCAGACAGTAAACGCAAACGTGAAGGGCAACAGGACGGATTTTTTAAAAGGAGCAAAAAAACATTGAGGACCCCCACAAAAACAGATAAGTCCAACGACATGGCAGACATGAAAGAGCTAATGAACACTTTGTTACAGGAAATTAAAGAAGTACGCAGAGAAAACCAAGAATACAAAGATGCAATAAGTAAGGTTATGGAAGAAAATATTGTTATGAAGAAGGAAATAGAACATCTAAAATAACGGGTGGATCTTCTAGATCAAATGAACAACAGACTGGAAAGGATAGACAAAGCAAGTAGAAGACACAACATAATAATTAGCGGATTAAAAATAGTCGAAAATAATGAGACAGAGATCATAAAAAAACTAGAAAGCTTTATGTTTTTACAAATGCAAGTTAACGCTAAAGTAATGAAAGCAGTAAAGATCAAGGATCACATAGTCATGGCAGAGATAGAAAGCTTGGAAAAAAAGATTGAAATCTTTAAAAATAAATCAAAATTAAAGAGAGGCGTATACAGTAAAGTTTATATAAATAATGATATGACAAAAAGGGAACAAGACATACAAAAAACAATTAGGAAATTAGCATATAACGAGAAACAAACCAACAAACAAGTAAAAATTAAGTACCAACATCTAATTATAGACGGAGAAAAATATGTATGGAATGAGAATACTAATAAATTGGAAAAAACAGAGACAGAACCGAATCACGATCCAAAAAACTCAAGAACATAAATGGGAATAAAAAATCTAGGACTGATATACAGGCGACGACCGACATGAATACTCACAAAAAGAAAAGTATTTGGAAACTAGCAACGTGGAATGTTAGAAGTATGAATGGGAAAGAATATGAACTGTACGATGAATTTAATAAATTAAATATAGATATATTAGGAATAACAGAAACAAAAAAAAAGGTAAGGGAGAAATAATTATAGATAATGGGCATATGTTGATTTACAGTGGAGTGCCGAAAGAAAACAGAGCAGTAGCAGGAGTAGCTTGCCTAGTAAATAAAAAGTTAATAAACTACGTGCAGTCCTGGGAAGGATGTAGTGAGAGGATCCTAAAAATCGAGTTGAAAATTGAAAAAGAAAGTGAAAAAACAATAATAATAATATATGGACCGGATGAAGATGAGTTAGTTGACATAAAAGACAAATTTTGGGAAGAATTAAATCTAGTTACAGAGAATAGTAAAGGGGAAATTTATGTAATCGGAGACTTTAATGGAAGAGTAGGCATACGAGATGAAAACACTGCAGATACAGTGGGGATATATGGAGAAAACCGAAGAAATAATAACGGAAGAAGACTGATAGACTACTGTATATTAAATGATTTGTTAATTACTAATACGTTTTTTCAACATAAAAATATACATAAATACACAAGACAAGGGCCACGAGAAGAAGATAGATCAATAATAGACTATATACTTGTGGAAAACAAAAAGAGAAATTTAGTACAGGATTGCAGAGTGAGGCGTGGTCCAGAAATCTTCAGCGATCACTTTCTCGTAGAAGCAAGAATTAAAAAAATGAGTAAAGATGAGAACACTAAAACTGAAGAAACAAGGATAATAGAATATGAGACTATAAAAACATACAAACTTAGAGATATAATAACAGCTACAAAATATGCACAAGAAATAAATAGATTAACTGACATAGAGAAAATTAACTATAAGGACAAGGATATAGAAGAAACATGGAATATTTTTAAAAATATAATAACACAAGCAGCAAAGAATATATGTGGAAGTAGTAAAAAGAAAGCTAATAAAAGAATGACGTCCTGGTGGAATGAGGAAATAAAGGAGGAAGTAAAAAAGAAAAAAAAAAACATGGGTAAAATATCTTAGTAATAGAACAAATGAAAACTATGATCAATACAAACAACAAAGACGGAAGGCTAAAGAATTAGTAGCACAAGCGAAAGAAAAAAGCTGGGAACAATTTGGAAAACAAATGGAAGACAACAGTAAAGAAAGTCAAAAATTATTTTATAAAACACTGAAATCATTAAGAAATGAGAAGAGGAAAGTAGCAAATACAGTCAAATCCAAAGAAGGTGCAATATTAATGGAAGAACAAAATATCATGAACAGATGGAAGCAATATTTCCAAGAGCTATTATTCACAGATGAAGATAATCAGATAGAACCTGTTGAACAAATTCTAACAGACCAGGTAGAAAATGTGAATGAAGACGAAACGCAGGAAATACAAATAGAAGAAGTAAAAGAAGCACTACGAATACTTAAAAATGGCAAAGCAGCAGGGCATGACAAAATTACGCCAGAAATGTTAAAGTACATGGGGGAAAAGGGCATAGAAATATTGTTAACAATTTTCAACAAAATTTGGAATGGAGATAAAATACCAAACGATTGGGAATTAGCAATAATTGTGCCGATACATAAGAAAGGAGACACTAAAGAATGCAACAACTACAGAGGCATATCGTTATTGTGTACGACACTGAAAGTATTTGAAAGAATATTAGAAAAAAGATTAAGAAACAAAATAGAATCAACAATGTCCGAAGTACAAAGTGGATTTAGGAAAGGACGCAGTAGCCAAGACCATATATTCACAGTTAAGGACTTAATACACAAGACTAAGATCACTAACACAAAAACATACATGACATTCATAGATTTAGAAAAAGCGTTTGACAGAGTACAAAGAGAGATAATGTGGAAAATCCTAAAAAGAAAAGGTATAAGCACCAATCTTCTAAATGCTATAAAAGGACTGTATAACAAAAACACGAACTACGTAATTAGCCAAAATAGGAAAAGCGAGCTCTTCGAATCAAAGAACGGTTTGAGACAAGGAGGAGTAATGAGCCCAGTCTTATTTACGATATTTATGGATGAGATAATAAAGGAGTGCGATCAAAAATTCAATAAGATGCATGTAGGGTATAGAAATCTACTACCAGTAAAAATATCAATATGTGCTTACGCCGATGACGTAGTAATTATGGCAAACAGCGAGGAAAAAATGCAACAAAATGTTAATACCTGGAACGAAATTATAAATAAATACAATATGAAAATAAACGCGACGAAAACCAAAATAATGGTAATCTCTAACGAACCGACAACTACTAATATAACAGTAAATAGTGAAAAAATAGAACAAATTAATAAATTCCAATATTTAGGCATAACAATAGATAGTAACGGGACACAAGATGCTGATATAAACGAAAGAATAATTAAAACGACAAAAATATATCACGCAATGAAACACAATTTTATAGGAAAAAAAGAAATAAGCAATAAAACAAAAATGACGGTATTTAACACAATATATAGAGCGATATTGACGTATGGGTGTGAATCATGGATATTGTCAAATAGAACGAAAAGTAAAATACAGGCGATAGAGATGAAATATCTAAGAAGAGTTAAAGGAGTAACAATGTTAGATAGAGTAAGGAATGAAGCCATCAGAGAAGAACTGCAATGCAAACCAATACTAGATTTCATAGAAACAAGACAACTAGCCTGGTGGGGACACATGATACGAATGAACGAAAGTAGACCGGTACGCCAAGTGTGGATGACCAACGTTACACCGAAAAGGGGAAGGGGAAGACCAAAGGACACATGGGATAACGTAATAAAGAAGATACTGACGAAAAGAAACATCCCGATGCAAGAAGCAAGAAGAATCGCAAAGGACAAGAAACAGTGGGCAAAATTAGTGAACATGTAAAATTACTGGACATTACATTATGTAAATTAAATTAAGATGTTTATTATCTGATTGGTACCACGTTATGTTCACTTTTTCAAGTCCAATGCTAAAATTATTCATAGTATAGATCCTAAAGCATGAATATGAATGTGTTAACAAAAATATCCATTTCAAGAATAGGTAAAATCTGACTTTATTTTTGTAAAAAAACATATAAAAATTTGCTTCTGCGCCCGAATTTTATAATTCTACATCATATTTTAGCTAAAGGAAATCTATGCAACAAGAAATTTGCTATTTCAAGTGTGGTAGGTATTCTAGAATCCAGCCCATGTAGTTTACAATATACAACGTATACATCAAGAAAAAAAATCATAAAAATATTTGCTTTTGCGCCCGAATTTTATAATTTTTCATCATATTTTAGCTAAAAGAAAACATTGCAACAAGAAAATTGCTATTTCAAGTGTGGTAGGTATTCTAGAATCAGCCCATGTAGCTTACAATATACAACGTGTTCATCAAGAATAGGTAAAATCTGACATATTTTTGTAAAAAAACACATAAATATTTGCTTCCGCGCCCGAATTTTATAATTCTTCATCATATTTTAGCTAAAAGAAAACATTTCAAGTGTGGTAGGTATCCTAAAATCCAGCCCATGTAGCTTACAATATACAACGTATTTATTAAAATGACATCCGAATATTAAATGTTTATTATCTGATTGGTACCACGTTATTGTCACTTTTGCATATCCAATGCTAAAATTATCCATAGTATAGATCCTAAAGCATGAATATGAATGTTTTAACAAAAATATGCATTTCAAGAATAGGTAAAATTTGAATTTATTTTTGTAAAAAATCATAAAAATATTTGCTTCCGCGCCAGAGTTTTATCATTCTTCATCATATTTTAGCTAAAAGAAAACATTGCAACAAGAAAATTGCTATTTCAAGTGTGGTAGGTATTCTAGAATCCAGCCCATGTAGCTTACAATATACAACGTATTCATCAAGAATAGGTAAAATCTAACTTTATTTTTGAAAAAATCAAATAAATATTTCCTTTCGCCCCTGAATTTTATAATTCTTCATCATATTTTATCTAAAAGAAAACATTGCAACAAGAAAATTGCTATTTCAAGTGTGGTAGGTATTCTAGAATCCAGCCCATGTAGCTTATAATATACAACATACTCATCAAAAATAGAAAAAATCTGACTTTATTTTTGTAATAAATCATGTAAATATTTGCTTCCGCGTTAAATTTTATAATTTTTTATCATATTTTAGCTAAAAGAAAACATTGCAACAAGAAAATAGCTATTTCAAGTGTGGTAGGTATTCTAAAATCCAGCCCATGTAGTTAACAATTTACAACGTATTTATTAAAATGACACACGAAAATTGAATGTTTATTATCTGATTGGTACCACGTAATGGTCACTTTTGCACGTCCAATGCTAAAATTATCCACAGTATAGATCCTAAAGCATGAATATGAATGTTTTAACAAAAATATCTATTTCAAGAATAGGTAAAATCTGTCTTTATTTTTGTAAAATATTATATAAATATTTGCTTCCGCGCCCGAATTTTATAATTTTTTATTATATTTTAGCTAAAAGAAAACATAGCAACAAAAAAATTGCTATTTTAAGTGTGGTAGGTATTCTAGAATTCAACCCATGTAGCTTACAATATACAACGTATTCATCAAGAAAAGGTAAAATATTACTTTATTTTTGTAAAAAATCATATAAATATTTGCTTCCGCGCCCGAATTTTATAATTTTTCATCATATTTTAGCCAAAAGTAAATATTGCAACAAGAAAATTGCTATTTCAAGTGTGGTAGGTATTCTAGAATCCAACCCATGTAGCATACAATATACAACGTATTCATCAAGAAAAGGTTAAATCTGACTTTATTTTTGCAAAAAATCATATAAATATTTGCTTCCGTGCACAAATTTAATAATTCTTCATCATATTTTAGCTAAAAGAAAACATTGCAACAATAAAATTGCTATTTCAAGAGTGGTAAGTATTCTAGAATCCAACCCATGTAGCTTACAATATACAACGTATTCATCAAAAATAGGTAAAATTATCTGATTGGTTCTTATGGTCGCTTTTGCCTGTTCAATGTTAAAATTAGCCATAGTATAGATCCTAAAACATGAATATGAATGTTTTAACAAAAATACCATTTTGAAGAATAGGTAAAATCTTACTTAATTTATTAAAAAATCAAATAAATATTTGCTTCCGCGCCCGAATTTTATAATTCTTCACCATATTTTAGATAAAAGAAAACATTGCAACAAGAAAATTGCTATTTCAAGTGTGGTAGGTATTCTAGAATCCAGCCCATGTAGCTTAAAATATACAACGTATTCATTAAAATGACACCCGAAAATTGAATGTTTATTATCTGATTGGTAACACGTTATGGTCACTTTTGCATGTCCAATGCCAAAATTATCCATAGTATAGATCCTAAAGCATGAATATGAATGTTTTAACAAAAATACCATTTTCAAGAACAGGTAAAATCTGACTTTAGTATAAAATCAAATAAATATTTGCTTCCGCGCCCGAATTTTATAATTCTTCATCATATTTTAGCTAAAAGAAAACATTGCAACAATAAAATTGCCATTTCAAGAGTGGTAAGTATTCTAGAATCCAGGCCATGTAGCTTACAATATACAACGTATTCATCAAGAATAGGTAAAATTATCTGATTGGTTCTTATGGTCGCTTTTGCCCGTTCGATGCTAAAATGATCCATAGTATAGATCCTAAAGAATGAATATGAATGTGTTAACAAAATTACCATTTTCAAGAATAGGTAAATGTTTGAGATTTTAATTGTTGTCAGCTCCGTATATTCTGCAGGGTACAACACGTATTTGCCAATGTTAACGCCATATACGCTTCTCTGAATTTATTTGTAGTTTATTGTTAGTGGCGCTGTCGCTAGCGAATTTTGTTGGTTTTTAAAATATTGCAAGGACAAGTCTGTTCGGTTCCGGCGTTGTCGCGCCAAAGTTGTTTTGTATCGGTCAGCAACAATCCATTGTTGTACTGCTCCAGTAAAGTATTTACATTTGTTATATCTGTTATTTGTATAGTTTTGGTTGTGCTGTGTGTAAATAAATAAGTGTTTTTCGCGTGGTTGTGTGAAACATTGCAACAAGAAAATTGCTATTTCAAGTGTGGTAGGTATTCTAGAATCCAGCCCATGTAGCTTACAATATACAACATATTCATTAAAATGACACCCGAAAATTGAATGTTTATTATCTGATTGGTACCACGTTATGGTCACTTTTGCATGTCCAATGCTAAAATTATCAATAGTATAGGTCCTAAAGCATGAATATGAATGTTTTAACAAAAATGTCCATTTCAAAAATAGATAAAATCTGACTTTATTTTTGTAAAAAATCATTTAAATATTTGCTTCCGCGCCCGAATTTCATCATTCTTTATCATATTTTAGCTAAAAGGAAACATTGCAACAAGAAAATTACTATTTCAAGTGTAACGTCTCTCATTCCCCGCCGGTCGGGTGCTCAGGAGTTACCAGGGTTCAGGAGCGAGGATGGGAGTCAGGACGGACTGGTACTAGAGGAATAAGCAAACACTTCTGTTTCTACCCAAAAATATAAATAAATATAGATTCTATATAATCAAAAATAAATACAATTTATTGTAAAACAGTAAGAATGTAAGAATGACCGTTTAGCGTCTGGTGGCTGTCGGAGCAACTTCTCCGGGCTGGGGCAACCTGTAACAAAGCAGACACGGTGATACGGCGAGGCGGCGGTTACGGTCCCGGATACGATAATACGCGTTCGCGATAAAGCTAATGGCGCACCTTGCCGTGCTGTACTCGGGTGTTGACGAATGCGACACGGTTCCCACGCGGTGACTCGGGGCCGACGCGGTGTCGTCTGTGGAGTAGGTAGTGAGGGAACGTTTGGCTCAGCACGCCTTCGGTAAGGGTGGCTCAACACGCCCTGGGGAACGGCTCAGCACGCCGTATGCGGAGAAGCTCGGATAAGAATGGCTCAGCACGCCATATGTTAGGAAGGCTCAACACGCCTCAGGTGAGGAAGGCTCAACACGCCTCGGGTACGGCTCAACACGCCTTGGTCAGGATGGCTCAACACGCCTTAAGGAACGGCTCAGCACGCCGTATACGGAGAAGCTCGGGTAAGAATGGCTCAGCACGCCATATGTTAGGAAGGCTCAACACGCCTCGGGTGAAGAAGGCTCAACACGCCCTGGGGTACGGCTCAACACGCCGTCTGTAAGGAAGGCTCAACACGCCTCGGGTGAGGAAGGCTCCACACGCCCTGGGGTACGGCTCAACACGCCGTCGGTAAGGAAGGCTCAACACGCCTCGGGTACGGCTCAACACGCCTCGGTCAGGATGGCTCAACACGCCTTGAGGAACGGCTCAGCACGCCGTATGCGGAGAAGCTCGGGTCAGAACGGCTCAGCACGCCGTATGTTAGGAAGGCTCAACACGCCTCGGGTGAGGAAGGCTCAACACGCCCTGGGGTACGGCTCAACACGCCGTCGGAAAGGACAGCTCAGCTCGCCTTTGGTAGTTAGGCTGGAGGCGGATGGGAAGGAAAGGTGCTCGCCGGACTAGTGTCTATGCTTATATAGCCGCAGCTACGGAGTGGGGGACAGCGCTAGTAGTGGGAGCGTGGCCCGACGTGGCTCGATGGTTCCCGAGACTAGCCGGGCAGCTAGTTAGCAACGTTAGCTTCGTGTTATGAAGATGCTGACGTTACACAAGTGTGGTAGGTATTCTAGAATCCAGCCCATGTAGTTTACAATTCACAACGTATTCATTAAAATGACACCCGCAAAATTGAATGTTTATTATCTGATTGATACCACGTTATGGTTGCTTTTGCCTGTTCAATGCAAAAATTATCCATAGTATAGATCCTAAAGCATGAATATGAATGTTTTAACAAAAATACCATTTTCAAGAATAGGTAAAATCTGACTTTAGTTTAGTAATAAATCAAATAAATATTTGCTTTCGCGCCCGAATTTTATAATTCCTCATCATATTTTAGCTAAAAGAAAACATTGCAACAAAAAAATTGCTATTTCAAGTGTGTTAGGTATTCTAGAATCCAGCCCATGTAGCTTACAATATACAACGTATTCATCAAGAAAAGGTAAAATCTGACTTTATTTTTGTAAAAAATTATATAAATATTTGCTTCTGCGCCCGAATTGTATAATTTTTTATCATATTTTAGCTAAAAGATAACATTGCAACAGGAAAATTGCTATTTCAAGTGTGGTTGGTATTCTAGAATCCAGCCCATATAGCTTACAATATACAACGTATTCATCAAGAATAGGTAAAATCTGAATTTATTTTTGTAAAAAATCTTATAAATATTTGCTTCCGCGCCCGAATTTTATAATTCTTCATCATATTTTAGCTAAAAGAAAACATTGCATTAAGAAAATTGATATTTCAAAAGTGGTAGGTATTCTAGAATCCAGCCCATGTAGCTTACAATATACAATGTATTCATCAAGAATAGGTAAAGTCTAACTTTATTTTTGTAAAAAATCATATAAATATTTGCTTCTGCTCCCGAATTTTATAATTCTTTATCATATTTTAGCTAAAAGAAAACATTGCAACAAGAAAATTGCTATTTCAGGTGTGGTAGGTATTCTAGAATCCAGCCCATATAGCTTACAATATACAACGTATTCATCAAGAATAGGTAAAATCTGAATTTATTTTTGTAAAAAATCTTATAAATATTTGCTTCCGCGCCCGAAATTTATAATTCTTTATCATATTTTAGCTAAAAGAAAACATTGCAACAAGAAAATTGCTATTTCAAGTGTGGTTGGTATTCTAGAATCCAGCCCATGTAACTTACAATATACAACGTATTCATCAAGAAAAGGTAAAATCTTACTTTATTTTTGTAAAAAAACATATAAATATTTGCTTCCGCGCCCGAAATTTATAATTCTTTATCATATTTTAGCTAAAAGAAAACATTGCAACAAGAAAATTGCTATTTCAAGTGTGGTAGGTATTCTAGAATCCAGCCCATGTAACTTACAATATACAATGTATTCATCAAGAATAGGTAAAATCTGACTTTGTTTTTGTAAAAAATCATATAAATAATTGCTTCCTCGCCCGAATTTTATAATTCTTCATCATAATTTAGCTAAAAGAAAACATTGCAACAAGAAAATTGCTATTTCAAGTGTGGTAGGTATTCTAGAATCCAGCCCATGTAGCTTAAAATATTCAACGTATTCATCAAGAAAAGGTAAAATCTAACTTTATTTTTGTAAAAAATCATATAAATATTTGCTTGCGCGACCGAATTTTATAATTCTTCATCATATTTTAGGTAGAAGAAAACATTGCAACAAGAAAATTGCAATTTCAAGTGTGGTAAGTATTCTAGAATCCAGCCCATGCAGCTTACAATATACCAAGTATTCATCAGGAAAAGGTAAAATCTGACTTAATTTTTGTAAAAAATCATATAAATATTTGCTTTCGCGCCTAAATTGTAAATTTTTTTATCATATTTTAGCTAAAAGAAAACATTGCAACAAGAAAATTGCTATTTTAAGTGTGGTAAGAATTCTAGATGCTAGCCCATATAGCTTACAATATAAAACGTATTCATCAAGAATAGGTAAAATCTGACTTTTTTTTTGTAAAAAATCATATAAATATTTGCATCCGCGCCCGAATTTTATAATTCTCCATCATATTTTAGCTAAAAGAAAACATTGCAACAAGAAAATTGCTATTTCAAGTGTGGTAGGTATTCGAGATTCCAGCCAATGTAGCTTACATTATACAACTTATTCATCAAGAAAAGGTAAATTCTCACTTTATTTTTGTAAAAAATCATATAAATATTTGCTTCTGCGCCCGAATTTTATTATTTTTTATCATATTTTAGCTAAAAGAAAACATTGCAACAAGAAAATTGCTATTTTAAGTGTAGTAAGTATTTTAGAATCCAGCCCATGTAGCTTACAATATACAACGTATTCATCAAGAATAGGTAAATTCTGACTTTATTTTTGTAAAAAATAATATAAATACTTGCTTCCGCGCGCGAATTTTATAATTCTTCATCATATTTTAGCTAAGAGAAAACATTGCAACAAAAAAATTGCTATTTCAAGTGTGGTAGGTATTCTAGCAACCAGCCCATATAGCTTAAAATTTACAACGTATTCATTAAAATTACACCGGAAATTTGAATGTTTATTTTTTAAATTGTACCAAGTTATGGTCACTGATACATGTCCAATGCTAAAATTATTTATAGTATAGATCCTAAAGCATGAATATGAACGTTTTAACAAATATATCCATTTCAATAATAGGTAAAATCTGACTTTATTTTTGTAAAAAATTATATAAATATTTGCTTACGCGCCCGAATTTTATAATTCCTCATCATATTTTAGCTAAGAGAAAACATTGCAACAAGAAAATTGCTATTTCAAGTGTGGTAGTTATTCTAGAATACAGCCAATGTATGTCAATATACAACGTATTCATCAAGAAAAGGTAAAATCCGACTTTATTTTTGTAAAAAATTATATTAATATTAGCTTTCGCGTCCGAATTTTATAATTTTTTATCATATTTTAGCTAAATGAAAACATTGCAACAAGAAAATTGCTATTTTAAGTGTGGTAGGTATTCTAGAATCCAGCCCATGTAGCTTACAATATACAATGTATTCATCAAGAATAGGTAAAATCTGACTTTATTTTTGTAAAAAATCATATAAATAATTTCACCGCGCCCGACTTTTATAATTTAATCATATTTTAGCTAAAAGAAAACATTGCAACAAGAAAATTTCTATTTCAAGTGTGGTAGTTATTCTAGAATACAGCCAATGTATGTCAATATACAACGTATTCATCAAGAAAAGATAAAATCCGACTTTATTTTTGTAGAAAATCATATAAATATTTGCTTCCGCGCCCGAATTTTATAATTCTCCATCATATTTTAGCTAAAAGAAAACATTGCAACAAGAAAATTGCTATTTCAAGTGTGGTAGGTATTCTAGCAACCAGCCCATATAGCTTAAAATTTACAACGTATTCATTAAAATGACACCCGAAATTTGAATGTTTATTTTTTAATTTGTACCAAGTTATGGTCACTGATACATGTCCAATGCTAAAATTATTTATAGTATAGATCCTAAAGCATGAATATGAACGTTTTAACAAATATATCCATTTCAATAATAGGTAAAATCTGACTTTATTTTTGTAAAAAATTATATAAATATTTGCTTACGCGCCCGAATTTTATAATTCCTCATCATATTTTAGCTAAGAGAAAACATTGCAACAATAAAATTGCTATTTCAAGTGTGGTAGTTATTCTAGAATACAGCCAATGTATGTCAATATACAACGTATTCATCAAGAAAAGGTAAAATCCGACTTTATTTTTGTAAAAAATTATATTAATATTAGCTTTCGCGTCCGAATTTTATAATTTTTTATCATATTTTAGCTAAATGAAAACATTGCAACAAGAAAATTGCTATTTTAAGTGTAGTAGGTATTCTAGAATCCAGCCCATGTAGCTTACAATATACAATGTATTCATCAAGAATAGGTAAAATCTGACTTTATTTTTGTAAAAAATCATATAAATATTTTCACCGCGCCCGACTTTTATAATTTTAATCATATTTTAGCTAAAAGAAAACATTGCAACAAGAAAATTTCTATTTCAAGTGTGGTAGTTATTCTAGAATACAGCCAATGTATGTCAATATACAACGTATTCATCAAGAAAAGATAAAATCCGACTTTATTTTTGTAGAAAATCATATAAATATTTGCTTCCGCGCCCGAATTTTATAATTCTCCATCATATTTTAGCTAAAAGAAAACATTGCAACAAGAAAATTGCTATTTCAAGTGTGGTAGGTATTCTAGAATCCAGCCCATGTAGCTTACAATATAAAACGTATTCATCAAGAAAAGGTAACATCTGACTTTATTTTTGTAAAAAATCATATAAATATTTGCTTCCGCGCCCGAATTTTATAATTTTTCATCATTTCTTAGCTAAAAGAAAACATTTTAACAAGAAAATTGCTATTTTAAGTGTGGTTGGTATTCTAGAATCCAGCCCATGTAGCTTAAAATAAAGAACGTATTCATCAAGAATAGGTAAAATCTGACATTATTTTTGTAAAAAATCATACAAATATTTGCTTCCGCGCCCGAATTTTATAATTCTTTATCATATTTTAGCTAAAAAAAACATTGCAACAAGATAATTGCTATTTCAAGTCTGGTAGATATTCTAGAATCTAACCCATGTAGCTTACAATATACAACGTATTCATTAAAATGACACCCGAAAATTGAATGTTTATTATCTGATTGGTACTACGTTTTGGTCACTTTTGCATGTCCAATGCTAAAATTATCCTTAGTATAGATCCTAAAGCATGAATATTAATGTTTTAACAAAAATCTTCATTTCAAGAATAGTTAAAATCTGACTTTATTTTTGTAAGAAATCATATAAATATATGCTTCCGCGCCCGAATTTTATAATTCTTTATCATATTTTAGCTAAAAGAAAACATTGTTACAAGAAAATTGTTATTTCAAATGTGGTAGGTATTCTTGAATCCAGCTCATGTAGCTTACAATATACAACGTGTTCATCAAGAATAGGTAAAATCTGACTTTATTTTTGTAAAAAGTCATATAAATATTTGCTACCGCGCCCGAATTTTATAATTCTTTATCATATTTTAGCTAAAAGAAAACATTGCAACAAGAAAATTGCTATTTCAAAAGTGGTAGGTATTCTAGAATCCAGCCCATGTAGCTCACAATATACAAAGTATTCATCAAGAATAGGTAAAATTGACTTTATTTTTGTAAAAAATCATATTAATATTAGCTTTCGCGCCCGAATTTTATAATTTTTCATCATATTTTAGCTAAAAGATAATATTGCAACAAGAAAATTGCTATTTAAAGTGTGGTAGGGATTCTAGAATCCCGCACATGTAGCTTACAATATACAACGGATTCATCAAGAATAGGTAAAATCTGACATTATTTTTGTAAAAAATTATATGAATATTTGCCTTTGCACCCGAATTTTATAATTCTTCATGAATGTTTTAACAAAAATATCCATTTCAAAAATAGGTAAAATATGAACTTATTTTTGTAAAAAATCATATAAATATTTTCACCGCGCCCGACTTTTATAATTTAATCATATTTTAGCTAAAAGAAAACATTGCAACAAGAAAATTTCTATTTCAAGTGTGGTAGTTATTCTAGAATACAGCCAATGTATGTCAATATACAACGTATTCATCAAGAAAAGATAAAATCCGACTTTATTTTTGTAGAAAATCATATAAATATTTGCTTCCGCGCCCGAATTTTATAATTCTCCATCATATTTTAGCTAAAAGAAAACATTGCAACAAGAAAATTGCTATTTCAAGTGTGGTAGGTATTCTAGCAACCAGCCCATATAGCTTAAAATTTACAACGTATTCATTAAAATGACACCCGAAATTTGAATGTTTATTTTTTAATTTGTACCAAGTTATGGTCACTGATACATGTCCAATGCTAAAATTATTTATAGTATAGATCCTAAAGCATGAATATGAACGTTTTAACAAATATATCCATTTCAATAATAGGTAAAATCTGACTTTATTTTTGTAAAAAATTATATAAATATTTGCTTACGCGCCCGAATTTTATAATTCCTCATCATATTTTAGCTAAGAGAAAACATTGCAACAATAAAATTGCTATTTCAAGTGTGGTAGTTATTCTAGAATACAGCCAATGTATGTCAATATACAACGTATTCATCAAGAAAAGGTAAAATCCGACTTTATTTTTGTAAAAAATTATATTAATATTAGCTTTCGCGTCCGAATTTTATAATTTTTTATCATATTTTAGCTAAATGGAAACATTGCAACAAGAAAATTGCTATTTTAAGTGTAGTAGGTATTCTAGAATCCAGCCCATGTAGCTTACAATATACAATGTATTCATCAAGAATAGGTAAAATCTGACTTTATTTTTGTAAAAAATCATATAAATATTTTCACCGCGCCCGACTTTTATAATTTTAATCATATTTTAGCTAAAAGAAAACATTGCAACAAGAAAATTTCTATTTCAAGTGTGGTAGTTATTCTAGAATACAGCCAATGTATGTCAATATACAACGTATTCATCAAGAAAAGATAAAATCCGACTTTATTTTTGTAGAAAATCATATAAATATTTGCTTCCGCGCCCGAATTTTATAATTCTCCATCATATTTTAGCTAAAAGAAAACATTGCAACAAGAAAATTGCTATTTCAAGTGTGGTAGGTATTCTAGAATCCAGCCCATGTAGCTTACAATATAAAACGTATTCATCAAGAAAAGGTAACATCTGACTTTATTTTTGTAAAAAATCATATAAATATTTGCTTCCGCGCCCGAATTTTATAATTTTTCATCATTTCTTAGCTAAAAGAAAACATTTTAACAAGAAAATTGCTATTTTAAGTGTGGTTGGTATTCTAGAATCCAGCCCATGTAGCTTAAAATAAAGAACGTATTCATCAAGAATAGGTAAAATCTGACATTATTTTTGTAAAAAATCATACAAATATTTGCTTCCGCGCCCGAATTTTATAATTCTTTATCATATTTTAGCTAAAAAAAACATTGCAACAAGATAATTGCTATTTCAAGTCTGGTAGATATTCTAGAATCTAACCCATGTAGCTTACAATATACAACGTATTCATTAAAATGACACCCGAAAATTGAATGTTTATTATCTAAATGGTACTACGTTTTGGTCACTTTTGCATGTCCAATGCTAAAATTATCCTTAGTATAGATCCTAAAGCATGAATATTAATGTTTTAACAAAAATCTTCATTTCAAGAATAGTTAAAATCTGACTTTATTTTTGTAAGAAATCATATAAATATATGCTTCCGCGCCCGAATTTTATAATTCTTTATCATATTTTAGCTAAAAGAAAACATTGTTACAAGAAAATTGTTATTTCAAATGTGGTAGGTATTCTTGAATCCAGCTCATGTAGCTTACAATATACAACGTGTTCATCAAGAATAGGTAAAATCTGACTTTATTTTTGTAAAAAGTCATATAAATATTTGCTACCGCGCCCGAATTTTATAATTCTTTATCATATTTTAGCTAAAAGAAAACATTGCAACAAGAAAATTGCTATTTCAAAAGTGGTAGGTATTCTAGAATCCAGCCCATGTAGCTCACAATATACAAAGTATTCATCAAGAATAGGTAAAATTGACTTTATTTTTGTAAAAAATCATATTAATATTAGCTTTCGCGCCCGAATTTTATAATTTTTCATCATATTTTAGCTAAAAGATAATATTGCAACAAGAAAATTGCTATTTAAAGTGTGGTAGGGATTCTAGAATCCCGCACATGTAGCTTACAATATACAACGGATTCATCAAGAATAGGTAAAATCTGACATTATTTTTGTAAAAAATTATATGAATATTTGCCTTTGCACCCGAATTTTATAATTCTTCATGAATGTTTTAACAAAAATATCCATTTCAAAAATAGGAAAAATATGAACTTATTTTTGTAAAAAATCATATAAATATTTGCTTCCGCGCCCAAATTTTAAAATTCTTCATCATATTTGAGCTAAAAGAAAACATTGCAACAAAAAAATTGCTATTTTAAGTGTGGTAGGTATTCTAGAATCCAGCCCATTTAGCTTACAATATACAACGTATTCATTAAAATGACACCCGAAAATTGAATGTTTATTATCTGATTGGTACCACGTTATGGTACACTTTTGCATGTAAAATGCTGAAATTATCCATAGTATAGATCCTAAAGCATAAATATGAATGTTTTAACAAAAATATCAATTTCAAGAATAGGTAAAATCTGACTTTTTTTTTGTAAAAAATCATATAAATATTTGCTCCCGCGCCCAAATTTTATAATTCTTCATCATACTTTAGCTAAAAGAAAACATTGCAACAAGAAAATTGCTATTTCAAGTGTGCTAGGTATTTTAGAATCCAGCCCATGTAGCTTACAATATACCACGTATTCATCAAGAAAAGGTAAAATCGGAATTTATTTTTGTGAAAAATTATATAAATATTTGCTTCCGCGCCCGAATTTTATAATTTTTCATCATATTTTAGCTAAAAGAAAACAATACTACAAGAAAATTGCTATTTAATGTGTAGTAGGTATTCTAGAATCCAGCCCATGTAGCTTACAATATACAACGTATTCATCAAGAATAGGTAAAATCTGATTTTATTTTTGTAAAAAATCATATAATTATTTGCTTCCGCGGCCAAATTTTATAATTATTTATCATATTTTAGCTAAAAGAAAACAGTTCAATAAGAAAATTGCTATTCCTAGTGTGGTAGGTATTCTAGAATCCAACCCATGTAGCTTACAATATACAACGTATTTATCAAGAATAGGTAAAATCTGACTTTATTTTTGTAAAAAATCATATAAATATTTGCCTCCGCGCCCGAATTTTATAATTTTTTATCATATATTAGCTAAAAAAAAAACATTGCAACAAGAAAATTTCTATTTCAAGTGTGGTAGGTATTCTAGAATCCAGCCCATGTAGCTTACAATATACAACGAATTCATTAATATGACACCCGAAAATTGAATGTTTATTATCTGATTAGTACAACGTTATGGTCACTTTTGCATGTCCAATGCTAAAATTATCCATAGTATAGATCCTAAAGCATGAATATCAATGTTTTATCAAAAATATCCATTTCAAGAATAGGTAAAACCCAACTTTATTTTTGTAAAACTATATATATATATATATATATATATATATATATATATATATATATATATATATATATATATATATATATATTTGCTTCCGCGCCAGAATTTAATCAATTGTTCATCATATTTTAGCTAAAAGTAAACATTGCAACAAAAAAATTGCTATTTCAAGTGTGGTAGGTGTTCCAGAATCCAGCCCATGTAGCTTACAATATACAACGTATTCATCAAGAATAGGTAAAATCGGACTTTATTTTTGTAAAAAATCATATAAATATTTGCTTCCGTGCCCCAATTTTATAATTCTTTATCATATTTTAGCTAAAAGTAAACATTGCAACAAGAGAAATTGCTATTTCATATGTGGTAGATAGTCATTAAGAATAGGTAAAATCTGATATTATTTTTTAAAAAATTCATATAAATGTTTGCTTCCGCGCCCGAATTTTTTAATCGTTCATCATATTTTAGCTAAAAGAAAACATTGCAACAAGAAAATTGCTTTTTCAAGTGTGGTAGGTATTCTAGAATCCAGCCATGTAGCCTACAATATAGAACGTATTCATCAAGAATAGATAAAATTGGAATTTATTTTTGTAAAAAATCATATAAATATTTGCTTCCGCGCCCGAATTTTATAATTTTTCATCATATTTTAGCTAAAAAAAAACAATGTTACAAGAAAATTGCTATTTAAAGTGTAGTAGGTATTCTAGAATCCAGCCCATGTAGTTTACAATATACAATGTATTCATCAAGAATAGGTAAATTCTGACTTTATTTTTGTAAAAACTCATATAAATATTTGCTTCCGCGCCCGAATTTTATAATTCTTTATCATATTTTAGCTAAATGAAAACAGTGAAATAAGAAAATTGCTATTCCAAGGTGGTAGGTATTCTAGAATCCAGCCCATGTAGCTTACATTCTACAACGTATTTAACAAGAATAGGTAAAATCTAACTTAATTTTTGTAAAAATTATATAAATATTTGCTTCCGCGCCCGAATTTTATAATTCTTTATCATATATTAGGTGAAAAAAACATTGCAACAAGAAAATTGCTATTTCATGTGTGGTAGGTATTCTAGAATCCAACCCATGTAGCTTACAATATACATCGAATTCATTAATATGACACCCAAAAATTGAATGTTTATTATCTGATTGGTACCACGTTATGGTCACTTTTGCATGTTCAATGCTAAATTTATCCATAGTATAGATCCTAAAGCATGAATACGAATGTTTTAACAAAAATATTCATTTCAAGAATAGGTAAAATCTGACTTTGTTTTTGTAAAAAACCATATAAATATTTGCTTCCGCGCCTGAATTTTATAATTCTTTATCATATTTTAGCTAAAAGAAAACATTCCAACAAGAAAGTTGCTATTTTAAGTGTGGTAGGGATTCCAGAATCCAGCCCATGTAGCTTACAATATACAACGTATTCATCAAGAATAGGTAAAATCTGACTTTATTTTTGTAAAAAATCATATAATTATTTGCTTCCGCGGCCAAATTTTATAATTATTTATCATATTTTAGCTAAAAGAAAACAGTTCAATAAGAAAATTGCTATTCCTAGTGTGGTAGGTATTCTAGAATCCAACCCATGTAGCTTACAATATACAACGTATTTATCAAGAATAGGTAAAATCTGACTTTATTTTTGTAAAAAATCATATAAATATTTGCCTCCGCGCCCGAATTTTATAATTTTTTATCATATTTTAGCTAAAAAAAAACATTGCAACAAAAAAAATTCTATTTCAAGTGTGGTAGGTATTCTAGAATCCAGCCCATGTAGCTTACAATATACAACGAATTCATTAATATGACACCCGAAAATTGAATGTTTATTATCTGATTAGTACAACGTTATGGTCACTTTTGCATGTCCAATGCTAAAATTATCCATAGTATAGATCCTAAAGCATGAATATCAATGTTTTATCAAAAATATCCATTTCAAGAATAGGTAAAACCCAACTTTATTTTTGGAAAACTATATATATATATATATATATATATATATATATATATATATATATTTGCTTCCGCGCCAGAATTTAATCAATTGTTCATCATATTTTAGCTAAAAGTAAACATTGCAACAAAAAAATTGCTATTTCAAGTGTGGTAGGTGTTCCAGAATCCAGCCCATGTAGCTTACAATATACAACGTATTCATCAAGAATAGGTAAAATCGGACTTTATTTTTGTAAAAAATCATATAAATATTTGCTTCCGTGCCCCAATTTTATAATTCTTTATCATATTTTAGCTAAAAGTAAACATTGCAACAAGAGAAATTGCTATTTCATATGTGGTAGATAGTCATTAAGAATAGGTAAAATCTGATATTATTTTTTAAAAAATTCATATAAATGTTTGCTTCCGCGCCCGAATTTTTTAATCGTTCATCATATTTTAGCTAAAAGAAAACATTGCAACAAGAAAATTGCTTTTTCAAGTGTGGTAGGTATTCTAGAATCCAGCCATGTAGCCTACAATATAGAACGTATTCATCAAGAATAGATAAAATTGGAATTTATTTTTGTAAAAAATCATATAAATATTTGCTTCCGCGCCCGAATTTTATAATTTTTCATCATATTTTAGCTAAAAAAAAACAATGTTACAAGAAAATTGCTATTTAAAGTGTAGTAGGTATTCTAGAATCCAGCCCATGTAGTTTACAATATACAATGTATTCATCAAGAATAGGTAAATTCTGACTTTATTTTTGTAAAAACTCATATAAATATTTGCTTCCGCGCCCGAATTTTATAATTCTTTATCATATTTTAGCTAAATGAAAACAGTGAAATAAGAAAATTGCTATTCCAAGGTGGTAGGTATTCTAGAATCCAGCCCATGTAGCTTACATTCTACAACGTATTTATCAAGAATAGGTAAAATCTAACTTAATTTTTGTAAAAATTATATAAATATTTGCTTCCGCGCCCGAATTTTATAATTCTTTATCATATTTTAGGTGAAAAAAACATTGCAACAAGAAAATTGCTATTTCATGTGTGGTAGGTATTCTAGAATCCAACCCATGTAGCTTACAATATACATCGAATTCATTAATATGACACCCAAAAATTGAATGTTTATTATCTGATTGGTACCACGTTATGGTCACTTTTGCATGTTCAATGCTAAATTTATCCATAGTATAGATCCTAAAGCATGAATACGAATGTTTTAACAAAAATATCCATTTCAAGAATAGGTAAAATCTGACTTTGTTTTTGTAAAAAACCATATAAATATTTGCTTCCGCGCCTGAATTTTATAATTCTTTATCATATTTTAGCTAAAAGAAAACATTCCAACAAGAAAGTTGCTATTTTAAGTGTGGTAGGGATTCCAGAATCCAGCCCATGTAGCTTACAATATACAACGTATTCTTCAAGAAAAGGTAAAATCTGACTTTGTTTTTAAAAAAATCATATAAATATTTGCTTCCGCGCCTCATATTTATAATTTTTCATCATAGTTTAGCTAAAAGAAAACATTGCAACACGAAAATTGCTATTTCAAGTTTGGTAGGTATTCCAGAATCCAGCCCATGTAGCTTACAATATACAACGTATTCATCAAAAAAAGTAAAATCTGACATAATTTTTGTAAAAAATCATATAAATATTTGCTTCCGTGCCCGAATTTTATAATTTTTTATCATATTTTAGCTAAAAGAAAACATTACAACAAGGAAATTGCTATTTCAAGTGTGTAGGTATTCTAGAATCCAGCCCATCTAGCTTACAATATACAACGAAATCATTAATATGACACCCGAATATTTAATGTTTATTATCTGATTGGTACCACGTTATGGTCACTTTTGCATGTCCATTGCTAAAATTATCCATAGTATAGATCCTAAAGCATGAATACGAATGTTTTAACAAAAATATCCATTTCAAGAATAGGTAAAATCTGACTTTATTTTTGTAAAAAATCATATAAATATTTGCTTCCGCGACAGAATTTTATAATTCTTTATCATATTATAGCTAAAAGAAAACATTGCAACAAGAAAATAGCTATTTCAAGTATGGTAGGTATTTTAGAATCCAGCCCATGTAGCTTACAATATACAACGTATTCAATAAAATGACACCCGAAAATTGAATGTTTATTATCTGATTGGTTCCAAGTTATAGTCACTTTTGCATGTCCAATGCTAAAATTATCCATAGTATAGATCCTAAAGCATGAATACGAATGTTTTAACAAAAAATCAATTCCAAGAATAGGTAAAATCTGACTTTATTTTTGTAAAAAATCATATAAATATTTGCCTCCGCGCCCAAATTTTATAATTTTTTATCATATTTTAGCTAAAAAAAAAACATTGCAACAAGAAAATTGCTATTTCAAGTGTGGTAGGTATTCTATAATCCAGCCCATGTAGCTTACAATATACAACGAATTCATTAATATGACACCCGAAAATTGAATGTTTATTATCTGATTAGTTATGGTCACTTTTGCATGTCCAATGCTAAAATTATCCATAGTATAGATCCTAAAACATGAATATGAATGTTTTAACAAAAATATCCATTTCAAGAATAGGTAAAATCCCACTTTATTTTTGTAAAACTATATATATATTTGCTTCCGCGCCAGAATTTAATAATTCTTCATCATATTTTAGCTAAAAGAAAACATTGCAACAAAAAAATTGCTATTTCAAGTGTGGTAGGTGTTCCAGAATCCAGCCCATGTAGCTTACAATATACAACGTATTCATCAAGAAAAGGTAATATCTGACTTTCTTTTTGTAAAAAGTCACATAACTAATTGCTTCCGCGCCCGAATTTTATAATTCTTCATCATATTTTAGCTAACAGAAAACATTGCAACAAGAAAATTGCTATTTTAAGTGTGGTAGGTATTCTAGAATCCAGCCCATGTATCTTACAATATACAACGTATTTATCAAGAATAGGTAAAATCGGACTTTATTTTTGTAAAAAATCATATAAATATTTGCTTCCGTGCCCCAATTTTATAATTCTTTATCATATTTTAGCTAAAAGTAAACATTGCAACAAGAGAAATTGCTATTTCATATGTGGTAGATAGTCTTTAAGAATAGGTAAAATCTGATTTTATTTTTGAAAAAATTCATATAAATGTTTGCTTCCGCGCCCGAATTTTTTAATCGTTCATCATATTTTAGCTAAAAGAAAACATTGCAACAAGAAAATTGCTTTGAAAGGAAAATTCAAAATGAAATCTCAAAAAGAGCTAAAGAAGAAAAAGAGCTAAAAAATGTAGTAAAGATAGGATACAGAAAATTAAAAATCGGTAGAGATTGGTATGAATGGAATGAAGAACAAAAAAGTTTAATTAAAAGTTCAAAAAACTAATAAATAGGAATAATAAAGAAGTAGTTAACATACAAATAGGCTTTTGGAATATAGCGGGAATAAAAAGTAAAGATAAAGATTTTTGGGATATAATAAATAAATATGATATAGTAGGGTTAACAGAAAGTTGGCTAGAGGAAAAAGATTGGAATAAGTGGAAAAATAAAATGCCCAGTGATTTCACATGGAAAATTAAATACGCAAAGAGACTAAATAAAAAGGGAAGAGCAAAGGGAGGAATGGTAACAGGTATCAAGAAACACATTCAAGAAGCAAAAGAAACCATTTTCAATGAAAACATTATGGAGAGAAAAATTAAAATTGACAACGAGACATGGAGAATACTCACGGTATATAATGACAATAGAATAAACGAAATTCTTGCAGAAATAAGGGAGAAAATAGAAGATACTAATGAAAATAAGTTAATTATAGGAGGGGATTTCAATGCTAGAATAGGCGAGGAAGGAGGGCTATGGAATTCCAAAACAGGAAGACAAGAGAAAAGAAGCACAAAGGACAAAATAATAAACAAATATGGGAAAGCTTTAATTGATGAATGTGGAAACAGAGATTGGACTATTCTAAATGGAAACATAAAAGGAGACGAGGTGGGTGACTTCACATACATAGGTAAAAGAGGGGAAAAGACAGTAATTGACTATATAATAGCAAATCAAGAGAGTTGGGGGAAAATTAGACACATGAAAGTAATTAATACAGTAGAATCCGACCATCAACTATTAAGCTTAGAACTAGAAAATAGTATAATAGTAAAAGAAGATGATCCAGTAATCATTCGAAAAGCGGTATGGGAAAAAGAAGACATAGAAAATTACAACATAAAAACCAGAGAGATAGCAGTAAAAGAGAGTAATGTGGAGGAACAAGTAAACGAGCTCATAAGTAAAATAAATGAAGCCACACGCAAAAAAGAAATAAGAGTGAACTCAAGAAACACAAACAGAAATGACTGGTGGAATAGTAGCTGTTTGGAAAAAAAACGAAAAATGAGAAAGAAACGTAAGCAATGGAAAGATGGGATAATCACTGAAGAAGAATACAAAAATGAATTAAAATAATATAAAGAATTGTGTATAAAACAAAAGGAAAACAAAAAGAAAGAAATTGAAGAACAGCTGCAGAGAATAAAGACAGAGACGGAGGCATGGAGTTTTATCAGTAAAGAGAGGAAAAAGAAACAAGAGATATCAAAACAAATATCCGAAGAGGAATGGAAAGTCCATTTCAGCACACTTTTAGATGGGAAAAATACCAAGATACTAAGAAGAGAAGAAAATAAACCGAAAATATGTGGAGATGTAGAAGAGATAACACTAGAAGAAGTTAAAGTGCAAATTAGTAAACTAAAAAAACGAAAAGCGGCAGGAGAAGACGAAATCACAAATGAAGCCTGGATATATGCAGATGAGAACTTACTAAGAATATTAACAAGTATTATTAACAAAGTATGGCGCACCGCACAAATACCTACTAGATGGAGAAAAGGAATTATACAACCGATTCATAAAAACGGAGACATAGACAAAGTAGAAAATTATAGAGGAATAACATTACTAGATACAGCGTTCAAGATCTATGCGATGATTTTACAAGAAAAATTGGAGGAAGAAATAAGAGTAAAAAATCTCATACCAGAAAACCAGGCAGGTTTTCGGAAAACAAGAAGAACAACAGACAATATTTATATACTTAATCAAATGATTGAAAACGAGATCCGCAAAGATAAGGGAAAGTTATACGCATTGTTTGCAGATCTGAGAGCAGCGTTCGATAATGTAAATAGAGATCACCTCTTTAAAACTTTAACAAATATGAATATAGATAAACAATTGTTAGCGAACTTAGAGAACATCTACAGAGAAACTATATCGGTGATAAAAGTAAAGGACAGAACCACAGAGGAGATCTGGACAGAAAAAGGATTAAGGCAAGGATGTCCATTAAGCCCAACTTTATTTTCACTATATATAGCGGATATAGAAGAATTCCTCAGCAAAGAGCAAACAGGCGGCATTGTAATAGGAAGAAAGAAAATATGGTCTCTAGCGTACGCGGATGACCTTGTCATAGTCGCGAAAGATCCACCTGGAATGAAAGCAATGCTGAAACGACTTGAACTGTATTTAAGAAGAAAAGATATGAATCTCAACGCGCAAAAATCAAAAATTATGAAATTCAAAAAAGGTGGAGGTAGAGAAACCTCTGAAGTATGGAAGTGGAAAAATGAAAGTATCGAAGAGGTAAAAGAATTCAGATATTTGGGATATACATTCCAGAGAAATAACCAAGCCACAAAACACTTAGAGTACCAGAAAAGGAAGGCAATTGTGGCCATGAAACAAATATGGGGTATAGGCGAAAGGAAGTTCAAGACGAATATGCGAATAAGATGGATGATGTACGAAGCAATAGTAAAAAGTATTCTAATTTATGGGGCGGAAATTTTTGGATGGACAGAGCACAAACTAATAGAAGATGTACAAGTACGCTACATAAAATGGATCCTGGGCCTCGACAAATGTACACCAGAATATATAGTACTGGAAGAAATGAAAGTGGCAAAACTTCGAGTGGAAACAGGAAAGAGAGCAGTGAAATACGAAGAAAGAGTTAGAAACTCAGAGAATTCAATACTGAAAGAATGCTGGAAAGTTATAAGGAAGGGAGAGGACGACAAAAACAAATTAACAAGATGGGGACACACAAGAAAGGTATATTACGAAAGGAATGGATACTCGGAAATGCAAATAGAGAGGAATCGAATAAATGAAGAAAGTGTGATCCTCGCCGTACAACAACGAGATTGGGATATACAGAAGCAGGAACAACAGAGCAGAATAAATCAATCCAATTACAATAAAAGATACAAACAACAGAGATACCACGTTACATATTATACCCAAAGAAAAACATCAAAATGATAGCCAGATTCAGATGCGGTAACGAAGAAAGAGACAACCAGTATTGGTTACCAAAGGAAGAAAGGGGGTGCAGATTATGTGGCAGAGAAGATGAAACACTGAAGCATTTAAGGGAATATTGCAGAGAAGTAAAAAGAGAAGATAGAGGGGAAATGGAGCTGTTAGACGATCTAGGATCAGGAGAGAAGTGGATGACCGAAATCATTAAGAAGAGAACAGTAGCATAAATGTATTACACACACACAATGTAGAATAAAAATGTATATGTTATTTCTGTAGATTCTAAGCCACTTGGCAAGTATAAATATTAATAAAACAAGAGAAATTGCTATTTCAAATGTGGTAGATAGTCATTAAAAATAGGTAAAATCTGACTTTATTTTTGAAAAAATTCATATAAATGTTTGCTTCCGCGCCCGAATTTTTTAATTCTTCATCATATTTTAGCTAAAAGAAAACATTGCAACAAGTAAATTGCTATTTCAAGTGTGGTAGGTATTCTTGAATCCAGCCATGTAGCCTACAATATACAACGTATTCATCAAGAATAGATAAAATTGGAATTTATTTTTGTAAAAAATCATATAAATATTTGCTTCCGCGTTCGAATTTTATAATTTTTCATCATATTTTAGCTAAAAGAAAACAATGTTACAAGAAAATTGCTATTTAAAGTGTAGTAGGTATTCTAGAATCCAGCCCATGTAGTTTACAATATACAACGTATTCATCAAGAATAGGTAAATTCTGCCTTTATTTTTGTAAAAAATCATATAAATATTTGCTTCCGCGCCCGAATTTTATAATTCTTTATCATATTTTAGCTAAATGAAAACAGTGAAATAAGAAAATTGCTATTCCAAGTGTGATAGGTATTCTAGAATCCAGCCCATGTAGCTTACAATCTACAACGTATTTATCAAGAATAGGTAAAATCTGACTTTATTTTTGTAAAAAATCATATAAATATTTGCTTCCGCGCCCGAATTTTATAATTCTTTATCATATTTTAGGTGAAAAAAACATTGCAACAAGAAAATTTCTATTTCATGTGTGGTAGGTATTCTAGAATCCAACCCATGTAGCTTACAATATACAACGTATTCAATAAAATGACACCCAAAAATTGAATGTTTATTATCTGATTGGTTCCAAGTTATAGTCACTTTTGCATGTCCAATGCTAAAATTATCCATAGTATAGATCCTAAAGCATGAATACGAATGTTTTAACAAAAATATCCATTTCAAGAATAGGTAAAATCTGACTTTGTTTTTGTAAAAAACCATATAAATATTTGCTTCTGCGCCTGAATTTTATAATTCTTCATCATATTTTAGCTAAAAGAAAACATTTCAACAAGAAAGTTGCTATTTCAAGTGTGGTAGGGATTCCAGAATCCAGCCCATGTAGCTTACAATATACAACGTATTCTTCAAGAAAAGGTAAAATCTGACTTTGTTTTTGAAAAAATCATATAAATATTTGCTTCCGCGCCTCAATTTTATAATTTTTCATCATATTTTAGCTAAAAGAAAACATTGCAACACGAAAATTGCTATTTCAAGTGTGTAGGTATTCTAGAATCCAGCCCATCTAGCTTACAATATACAACGAAATCATTAATATGACATCCGAAAATTTAATGTTTATTATCTGATTGGTACCACGTTATGGTCACTTTTGCATATCCATTGCTAAAATTATCCATAGTATAGATCCTAAAGCATGAATACGAATGTTTTAACAAAAATATCAATTTCAAGAATAGGTAAAATCTGACTTTATTTTTGTAAAAAATCATATAAATATTTGCTTCCGCGACAGAATTTTATAATTCTTCATCATATTTTAGGTAAAAGAAAACATTGCAACAAGAAAATAGCTATTTCAAGTATGGTAGGTATTTTAGAATCCAGCCCATGTAGCTTACAATATACAACGTATTCAATAAAATGACACCCAAAAATTGAATGTTTATTATCTGATTGGTTCCAAGTTATACTCACTTTTGCATGTCCAATGCTAAAATTATCCATAGTATAGATCCTAAAGCATGAATATGAATGTTTTAACAAAAATATCCATTTCAAGAATAGGTAAATTCTGACTTTATTTTTATAAAAAATCATATAAATATTTGCTTCCGCGCCCGCATTTTATAATTCTTTATCATATTTTAGCTAAAAGAAAACATTGCAACAAGAAAATAGCTATTTCAAGTGTGGTAGGTAATTTAGAATCCAGCCCATGTAGCTTACAATATACAACGTATTCATTAAAATGACACCCAAAAATTTAATGTTCATTATCTGATTGGTACCACGTTATGGTCACTTTTGCATGTCCAATACTAAAATTATCCATAGTATAGATCCTAAAGCAAGAATATGAATGTTTTAACTAAAATATTCATTTCAAGAATAGGTAAAATCTGACTTTATTTTTGCAAAAAATCATATAAATATTTGTTTCCGCGCCCGAAATTTATAATTTTTTATCATATTTTAGCTAAAAGAAAACATTTCAACAAGAAAATAGCTATTTTAAAGTGGTAGGTATTCTAGAATCCAGCCCATGTAGCTTACAATATACAACATATTCATCAAGAATAGGTAAAATCTAACTTTATTTTTGTAAAAAATCATATAAATATTTAATTCCACGCCCGAATTTTATAATTCTTCATCATATTTTAGCTAAAAGAAAATATTGCAAAAAGAAAATTGCTATTTTAAGTGTGGTAGGTATTCTAGAATCCAGTCCATGTAGTTTACAATATACAGCGTATTCATCAAGAATAGGTAAAATCTGACTTATTTTTTGTAAAAAATCATATAAATATTTTCTTTCGCGCCTGAATTTTATAATTCTTTATCATACTGTAACTAAAAGAAAACATTGCAACAAGAAAATTGCTATTTCAAGTGTAGTAGGTACTCCAGAATCCAGCCCATGAAGCTTAAAATATACAACTTATTCAATAAAATGACACCCGAAAATTGAATGTTTATTATCTTACTGGTACCACGTTATGGTCACTTTTGCATATCCAGTGCTAAAATTATCCATAGTATAGATCCTAAGGCATGAATATGAATGTTTTAACAAAAATATCCATTTCAAGAATAGGTAAAATCTGACATTATTTATGTAAAAAATCATATAAATATTAGCTTCCGCGCCCGAATTTTATAATTTTTTATCATATTTTAGCTAAAAGAAAACATTGCAACAAGAAAATTGCTATTTCAAGTGTAGTAGGTATTCTAGAGTCCAGCTTATCTAGCTTACTATATACAACGTATTCATCAAGAATAGGTAATCTCTGACATTATATTTGTAAAAAATCATATAAATATTTGCTACCGTGCCCGAATTTTATAATTCTTCATCATATTTTAGCTTAAAGAAAACATTGCAACAAGAAAATTGCTATTTCAAGTGTGGCAGGTATTTTAGAATCCAGCCCATGTAGCTTACAATATACAACGTATTCATCAAGAATAGGTAATTTCTGACTTTATTCTTGTAAAAAATCATATAAATATTTGCTTCCGCGCCCGAATTTTATAATTTTTCATCATATTTTAGGTAAAAGAAAACATTGTAACAAGAAAATTGCTATTTGAAGTGTGGTAGGTATTCTAGTATCCAGCCCATGTAGCTTACAATATACAACGTATTCATCAAGAAAAGGTAATATCTGACTTTATTTTTGTAAAAAATCATATAACTATTTGTTTCCGCGCCCGAATTTTATAATTTTTTATCATATTTTAGCTAAAAGAAAACACTGCAACAAAAAATTTGCTTTTTCAAGTGTGGTAGGTATTCTAGAATCCAGCCATGTAGCTTACAATATACAACGGATTCATCAAGAATAGGTAAAATCTGACTTTATTTTTGTAATAAATCATCTAAATATTTGCTTCCGCGCCCGAATTTTATAATTCTTCACCATATTTTAGCTAAAAGAAAACATTGCAACAAGAAAATTGCTATTTCAAGTGAGGTATGTATTCTAGAATCCAGCTCATGTAGCTTACAATATACAACGTATTCATCAAGAATAGGTAAAATCAGACTTTATTTTTGTAAAACACATTGATAGAATATTTGGATAGTTCGGACGTTTTTACCTTGTGCTCTATATAAAAGTTGTGTTTTACTAGTTTTTCTAACTAAAATAGCTTGTGTTCCTTATCATTGTGTGCATCTCGTTACAAGTGATTCAGTGATAATAACCTTTTCATCATTAACTTCGTTGTGCTCTAAATATTTGTGTTTTTGTACCTAAAGTTGATCACCTTCTCACAAAATTTTGTCATTCCACTTTGTGCAGTATTTCGCCTGTCTAATTAAATTTAAGTGTCACTGACCTCTCTGTTTGTGTTCTCCCGCGTTGAACAATGAGTAAGTGCGCGAAGTGCAAACGAAAATCTGACAATCTCATAGGGTGTGAAGGTACCTGTGGTCAATGGTTTCATCCAGGGTGTATCTATTTCACTGATGATGAAGGTCGCATCTTAGAAAAATGTAAGTCTCTCTTCTTCTGGTGTCCTACCTGCAAAGTGAATTGTATCATAATTGATCGTAGTAAGCATATCGACATCAAGAGTCTTTTCAAAGATATGCATGAAAAACTTACTAGCCTAGAAACATCCATTAATAATCAAGTATTATCCAGCCTAAAAGATGAGATTAGCTCCATTATCTCCTCCAATCTATCCAATCTAAAAACCGCAATTCAAGAGGATATTAATTCTAAATTAAATGCAAATAGCAACACTCACCCGTCGTCGTCGTGCGGTGACATCTCCTTCGCAGCTGCAGCCAAATCCACTCGCAAGCCACCAGTATTGTTGAAACCCAAAGATGCGTCTCAATCATCTTCAGTGACCAAATCAGATCTGTTCAAATCTGCCAACCCTGTTGCCTCAAACATCACAATCAACTCCGTCCGACAGATCAGTAAAGGTGCTCTCATCATTAGCTCCGATCAATCCGACAAGCTCAAAGACATCATAAGTGACAACCTAAAAAGCAAGTATGAAGTCAAACAATTACCTGCCCTACATCCTAGGATACGTATTTCTGGTATGTCTGAGTCCTTCACCAAAGAGACCTTCGCGGACCATCTTCTCCACCAAAATAAGTCCTTATTTCTGTCTGGTTATACATGTGATGTACTTGATGTTAGTCCTACTAAGCGCAACTCTCGTATCTACCAAGCTCTCATCCAAACCGACGTGACAACATACAACTTATTACTTAAGGCTCAGAAAATATTTATTGGCTTTGACATGTGTGCTATCTATGATGCTATCGAACTACGCAGATGTTTCAAATATTGTGGTTTTCATCACACAGCTAAACAATGTGTCAAATCTGACCAAGTTTGTGGTAAATGCACTGGCAACCATGAGGCCAAAGACTGACCATCCAAGGAATCCAAGTGTATCAACTGTATAAAATTTAATGAAATCCACAAAACCAAACTCGATATATCTCATGATGTATGGGATAAAAATTGCCACACATACATTGATATCCTGAAACGTTTTAAAGCCAATATTGTTGAATCACAATAGCAATCACCCATCACTTCAAGTTCCCCAAACCCCCAGCGCCGACTTACCATTTTCTACCAGAATATCCAAGGTCTCAACTCCAAACTGGGTCATCTGCAGTCCTCTCATTCATCAATCGACTACGATGTCATCGCACTCACTGAAACATGGCTCACCGGCAGTGTTTACAACGCCGAACTTGATTCAGACTCGTTCAGTGTGTACAGGTGCGACCGAGATTTCACTGCATGCCGTCTTACTAGGGGAGGAGGTGTTCTCTTACTGATAAAAAATCATCTTTCATCCTCTGCAGTTGATCTCACTGATTATACTGACATTTTACCCGTTAACGTTGACATTGTCTGTGCAAAAATACCAACTGTTAATTCTAATCTTTATATATTTACTGTATATATGCCACCAGCTTTACCTGTGAGTTCATATATTGCGGTTAACGATTTTTTTGAACATCTCCCATTCTTAAATAACAGCAATTTCTTGATTTGTGGTGAATTTAATATCTTTGAATTAACATTAAATTCAGATTCTCCCAAAGTTAATGAACTAAATTTGTTACTTGAACTTTTTAATGCAAGTCAGATGAACAATGTAAGAAACGCTAATAATAGGTTATTAGATTTACTTATTTGTAACAGTCAGTGTAATGTCTCACGGGCTACTGATCTGGTGTTTGATATAGACTATCCCCTTCATCACCCTGCACTTACTATCACTCTAGATCTCAACTTTGCACATTACCCGAATCCTAAGACTTTACCATCTGTTAAATACGATTTTAAAAAAGCAAATTTTGTGAAACTGTATGAACTTATTGGTAATTATAATTGGAATTGTCTTGAGGAATTTTCTGACGTTAATCTTGCCTGTGAGTTTTTGTATTCTAAATTATATTCTTTTATAGACTTATGTGTTCCCACTAAAATTACCAATGGTAGCAACTACCCACCCTGGGTTAATAAGACTATCATTCGGAAACTCAAGGCTAAGATTCGCGCCAGAAAGTTATTGAATCGGTTTCTACATAATCAGTCGTATATTACTAAATTTAAATTATTAAGATCTGAAGTAAAATCTCTCATAAAAAAATCGTATGCTGACTATGTGAAATCTAGTGAAAATGCAATTAAGTCAGATCCTAAAAAATTTTGGAATTATGTCAACTCCAAGAAAAAAATATCTAGCTACTGTAACTCTTTCGTCTATAACAACACCATTTCATCTAAACCTAATGATATATCTAATGCTTTCGCTTCCTTTTTTCAATCTACTTATCTTCCTTCCTCTTCCCCTACTACTACTTCTTCAACTTCATTTTTATCCTCAACTCTGTCATACCCTCCCATCTGTCTTTTTTTTTTTTATTTATTTATTTATTTATTAGAGAAACCAACAGTATAACAAATACCAATTATAGGTCTCTACATTTTAATTAACAATAAATTATAAATCTTATCATAATAAAGGTAATAAACATACAATTTAATTAATATTTTAGTGGAAACGAATTTTTAGATTAGGATGAACATAGAAATAAGATCTTAACTAATAATATTGACAATTTCGGTTTTAAATGCATTGATTGATAAATGAAACAAATTAATATGTAGGAATTTAGAATTGTAAGCTGCCATGGTTCTGTTTATTGGCGAATTTTTGCAGTTGTTGGTATTACATGACTTTTCAAAGAATAATTTTTTTGATCTAGTTTTGTAGCTAATGGCAAATCTTAATTCAGAAAAGAGTGTAGGTGCATTTATTAAATTATTTATGATTTTGTACAAAAATATCATGTCAGCTTTTGTTCTTCTTCCTTCAAGTGAATGCATTTTATAACATTTTAAAATTTTACTATAATCGTAAGGTATGGTATGGAATTTGTAATTTAGAATTTTACAAAACTTTTTTTGTACATTTTCAAGTAAGTTGACATTTTTACTATAATAAGGATTCCACACTGTGGATGCATACTCGAGTTTTGATCGTACAAATGAATTAAAAAGGTAAATTAGTGATCTTGAGTTATTAAAATGTTTTGCATTACGAAATATGAATCCAAGTGTTCTATATGAATTCTTAACACTATTATCCACATGGTTGTTAAATAACAGTTTTGAATCGAAAAATACTCCTAAGTCTTTAATTACTGATTTTTTTATTAATGTAGTATTATTTAAAATGTAATTAAAATGAATAACATGACGATTTCTTGTAAAGTTTATCTTGTAACATTTTGATACATTTAAAAGTAATTTATTTTTATCACAATATTCCTGTAGTCTTAATAAATCTTCCTGAAGTTTAACATTATCTTCATTATTTGTAATGACTTTAAAACATTTTAAATCATCTGCGTATAAGAGAAAATTTGAATGTTTGAAGCAAGATGATATATCATTAATAAATAAAATGAAAAGTAACGGACCTAGATGCGACCCTTGTGGTACTCCAGATTTAACATCGATGCGTCGTGATTTAAAGCCATTACAATTAACTATTTGTGATCTGTTTTTCACGTAAGATTCAATCCAACGAATGAGTGAACCATGTATTCCCAATGCTTGCAATTTCTGTATAAGTATAGAATGATCTACCCGGTCAAATGCCTTACTAAAATCCGTGTAAATAACGTCTACTTGATTTCTCTTATCCATATTTGCGCATAAATGTTCTGTGAAGGGGACCAAATTTGTTAAAATAGATTTGTTAGGGCAAAACCCATTCTGCTCTGGTATTATAATGTTATAAATATCATTTTTTATTTCGTTTATAACAAGGGCTTCAAAGATTTTACTGAAGGTAGACAGAATTGATATTGGTCTGTAGTTAACAACATTATTAATATCACCAGATTTATATATTGGTGTTATATAAGATGTCTTCCATAATTCTGGAAAATGACCTGATTTTAATGACTGATTATATATAATATGAAGGGGTTCTGTGAGATAGTTTGCGCATGTACGAATGAATTTAGCAGGAATTTGATTAGGTCCAGGTCCTTTATTTATATTTAGATTTTGCAAGTATTGAGAAATGGATTCAAGAGATAGATATATGTTATGTAGATTTGTTGTGTTTGAATACTGGATGCTAGAGTTACTACAGTTACTATTATTATTATTGTTTACAAATACTGTTTCAAAAAAATCTGCAAACAGGTTAGTAACATCATACCCTGAATGAGCCTCTTGGTTATTGTAATGTACAATGTTTGGAATATTGTTCTTATTGTTTCTCATTGTCTTACTGTATGTCCAGAAAGACTTAGGATTATTTTTTACATTTTGTTTCGCATTATTAGTAAACGATTGAAAATTTTGTTTTATATTTAATTTCACTCTGTTTCTCAAAGTAGAAAAAGAAATATAATCACTTAAATTACCATATATTTTCCATTTTTTGTGATATTTATTTTTTTCTTTTATTAATTTTTGCGTCGCTTTTGTGAACCAAATTGGAAATTTATTGTTATGTAGAGATTTCAATGGTACAAAATCAGCAATTAAGCTGTTTAATATATTATAAAAAATTTCAATATTTACATTTACATCATTGCAAGATAGTTTATTTTGCCAGTTAATTGCTGAGAGTTTGTATATGAGTTCTTCGTAGTTGCATTTATTATAATTGTAGCTTACACTGGTGTTAATGGGAAGTTGTTTTAAATTTGTAAAATTACATGTCAAGTCTAAGGGAGGATGGTGGGGATCAATTTTTGATAGGGGGGAGTCACTTTTCTGTACAATACAATCAATGGAGCATATTACAAGATCCAATATTTTGTTGTTCACATTTTTTATACCATTATATTGTTTGAAATCGCACATATTAATACAATTTATAAATTCAGAGCAGGTTATGTTTCTATTAATAAAACCAGGGTCGTAATAGTTGGAGTTTGGGGACCATTGTAAATGCGGGAGGTTGTAATCGCCGATGATTAGAAAGTGGTCGGTAGGATGTTGTACACGAAGGTCGCTGATTTTATTCAGATGTTCTTCGTATATTTCGGCACATGTTGATGGTGCAATGTAGACGCAGCAAAGATGCACTTTTACACTACCCTGCGATATAGTTAGCCAGATATCTTCTGTTGTTGTAAACCATGAACACTGCATTAATGCTTTTATGTTATTTTTAAGTAATATTAACACTCCTCCACCTTCGGATTTAATTTCATTGATTCTGTCTCTTCGAAACACAAAATATTTATTACAGTCGCATATTTCTGAGTTTAGTACATTATTATTTAACCACGTCTCGGTGAAAAATATAATATCATAATCATTGGATGATATCTCATTATAGATGTTAAGTAATTTTGTTTTCATTCCTCGTAAGTTTTGATAATAGATACGCATATGAATTTAGATGTCAAATAGTTAATTATTAATTAATAGTGCCCATTTATCTGATTTTATTAATATCTTTTTCATTGTTTATTAAGATGATAGGAGACGTTTCGCTTTTTCTGACGTATATTTTAGATGCCTTCACCCATGTAAATATATAATTGTGTTCTTTTGCTTTTATTTTTACTTGCTTTAAGATGAATTTATTATGTGGACTGAGGTGATCGTTGACATATATTTTATTATTGTCAATGTAATTAATTTGTGTTGTATTTAAAGTTTTTATTTTACGCGCAGAAGAAACAAAATTGTCTTTTTTAATTCTTGATATAAACCTAACAATAATATTCCTAGGTTTATTTTTATCATGGTGAAAGGGGGCTACTCGATGAATTGCGTCTATATCGTTTTCGGTTATAGGGTAGTTTATACTATTTCCTATCTTGGATATAATATTTATGAGATTTTCCGAATTTTTTTCAGGAATACCGGCTATTTTAATGTTATTTATCCGTGTTCTTTGTTCTAAATCATGCATTTTTGATGTTAATAAATCACATTCAATTTTCAATTTGTCTATTATTTGAACTTTTTCTGCTACTACATTGAATTTAGTTTCAAAATCGTCGATTTTATTACAGCAAAATTCGACGGATGTTTTTAATTCGCTTATAGCGTTCATGAGATCTGTTAGTGTAGGTTGCATAGATTTTTTTGGGGAAGCACCCGTTTTACAATTAGAGCATATCCACGAAAGATTCGGTGAAGACAGTGCAGTTTTTTCGGCGGAAGAAATTGTAGTACATGAGTAGTGGTACGTGTCTTGACAGCGCGCGCAAGCAAGGCCGGGGTTGTTTCGATTGACGTTGCTGTTGCAGTGTGAACAAGAATTGACCATTTTGTTTTTGAATACGATTCCGCCTTGATAATTTTAAAAAATTGACTTGGTCAACTGGAGGTGAGTGACCGGGCTTGTAGGTGAAGGTTGATGTTACTACTTGTTTACTATTTTTGCGGCAGGCAAAAGTAAAGAAAAAATATAATAATGTACTTATTTTTTATGTTTTGGATCAAATTCCTCTTCATACGATCACTTTTAAACAATGCACTTGCACTTGAGTTAATGTATTACCACTTTGAAATTTGGGTCACTTACAAAACATTTAAAAAATTATTAAAAAACCACTAAAAATTTAAATTTAAAGCAGCACTACGATAAGACGTCTGCACAGTTAGACAGTTAATGAGTCTTGATCATATAAGCATTCGTGAAATTGAATCATCCATAAAGTCTCTTAAATCTTCTCTCTCTTGTGGCCCTGACCTCATTCCCAGCCTGTTGATCAAAGACTGTGCTCATCCTCTATTCAAAGCTCTTTACTTCATCTTCAACCTATCCCTCAAAACGAATACTTTCCCCAATATCTGGAAAATAACTCGTATAACTCCCATCCTTAAATCTGGTGACGCTTCGGCAGTATGTAATTACCGTCCTATAGCCATACTGTCCAGTTTTAGCAAAGTTTTTGAGAAGGTGATATATAACAATATTTATCCTGCAGTAAGACATCTCATCTCGCCTTGTCAACATGGGTTCATTGGTAAACGTTCCACGATTACTAATCTTATGTTTTTCACGCAGAAAGTTTCCTCCATTCTTGATTCCTGTGGTCAAGTAGATTGTATATACACCGACTTCTCTAAAGCCTTTGACAGACTTGATCACAACATCTTAACCAGTAAACTTGAATCTTTTTCTTTTTCCTTCTCCTTAATTAAACTAATATCTTCCTATCTTCATGGACGTGAGTTATATGTTAACTTTCATGGTTCCAACTCTCTCAGTTATTTTGCCACCTCTGGCGTTCCCCAAGGCTCACATCTCGGTCCTTTATTTTTCCTTCTTTTCATAAATGACATCTCAAATTCCCTACATTGTCTTAAATTACTCTTTGCGGATGATCTCAAAATTTTCCATTCCATCTCGACGATTAGAGATTGCCTTCTTCTACAACAAGACTTGGACAATTTATCATCTTGGTGCACTAAAAATAAACTTCATCTTAACCTAAGTAAATGTTCAGTTATGTCTTTTTGTAGGAAAATGTCGCCAATTAAATTCGAATACACAATTAATGATGTTACCCTGTCCCGCCCTAAAACTATCATGGATCTTGGTGTGAAATTTGATCCTAAACTTACCTTCACGGACCACATTCGTAACTCTGCAGATCGTATGTTGGGTTTCGTGATCAGAAACACAAAGGATTTTCATAATATTTCAGCAATTTTAGTTCTCTATTATGCCTATGTCCGCTCTAAACTAGAGTATTGCAACATTATCTGGAACCCAATCTATGAAGTTCACCAAAATCTTCTGGAATCTCTTCAAAAAAAATTTCTCAAATATTTATATTTCAAACTTCATCTTATCTACCCCAACCGAAATCTTCCATATCCTAATCTATGCCATATGTTTAATATTAAAAGCCTCTTCCAACGCCGTGAGAACTTCGCCATTATTCACCTCTATAACCTTATTAACAATCGCATTGATGACCCTAATTGCCTGTCTTTCCTTAATTTTCATGTCCGTGCTATCTCCACTCGATCATCATTCGTTTTCTATATTCCACTCTGTCGCACCAATCTTCTCATCTCATCTCCTTTATATCGCATGTGTGCCTTATATAATACAAAATTTTCTAGCATAGATATTTTCCTCTTGAATTTTAAGTCACTTTTAAAATTACTCAACAAGACTTAATTGTTTTTCTATTATTTATCTTTTCTCTGTCAGTGTAATATGTTTTTTGTATATTTGCTATTTGCTAATGTTCCTATTGCTATCCTCTATTGGGCTTGTCCTGTTAGGATAGTTGTAAATTAAATAAATAAATAAATAAATAAATAAATAAATAAATAAATAAAAAATCATATAAATATTTGCTTCCGCGCCCGAATTTTATAATTCTTCATCATATTTTACCTAAAAGAAAACATTGCAACAAGAAGATTGCTATTGCAAGTGTGGCAGGTATTCTAGAATCCAGCCCATGTAGCTTACAATATACAACGTATTCATTAAGAAAAGGTAATATCTAAATTTATATTTGTAAAAAATCATATAAATATTTGCTACCGCGCCCGAATTTTATAATTCTTTATTATATTTTAGCTTAAAGAAAACATTGCAACAAGAAAATTGCTATTTCAAGTGAGGTATGTATTCTAGAATCCAGCTCATGTAGCTTACAATATACAACGTATTTATCAAGAATAGGTAAAATCAGACTTTATTTTTGTAAAAAATCATATAAATATTTGCTTCCGCGCCCGAATTTTATAATTCTTCATCATATTTTACCTAAAAGAAAACATTGCAACAAGAAAATTGCTATTTCAAGTGTGGTAGGTATTCTAGAATCCAGCCCATGAAGCTTACAATATACAACGTATTCATCAAGAAAAGATAATATCTGACTTTATTTTTGTAAAAATCATATAACTATTTGCTTCCGCGCCCGAATTTTATAATTTTTTATCATATTTTAGCTAAAAGAAAACACTGCAACAAAAAATTTGCTTTTTCAAGTGTGGTAGGTATTCTAGAATCCAGCCATGTAGCTTACAATATACAACGTATTTATCAAGAATAGGTAAAATCTGAATTTATTTTTGTAAAAAATCATATAAATATTCGCTTCCGCGCCCGAAGTTTATAATTCTTCATCATATTTTAGCTAAAAGAAAACATTGCAACAAGAAGAATGCTATTGCAAGTGTGGCAGGTATTCTAGAATCCAGCCCATGTAGCTTACAATATACAACGTATTCATTAAGAAAAGGTAATGTCTGACTTTATTTTTGTAAAAAATCATATAACTATTTGCTGCCGCGCCCAAATTTTATAATTTTTTATCATATTTTAGCTAAAAGAAAACATTGCAACAAGAAACTTGCTATTCCAAGTGTGGTAGGTATTCTAGAATCCAGCCCATGTAGCTTAAAATATACAACGTATTTATCAAAAATAGGTAAAATCTGACTATATTTTTTGTAAAAAATCATATAAATATTTGCTTCCGCGCCCGAATTTTATAATTCTTTATCATATTTTAGCTAAAAGAAAACATTACAACAAGAAAATTGCTATTACAAGTGTGGTAGGTATTCTAGAATCCAGCCCATGTAGCTTACAATATACAACGTATTCATTGAAATGACACCCGGAAATTGAAGGCTTATTATCTGATTAGTACCACGTTATGGTCACTTTTGCATGTTCAATGCTAAAGTTATCCATAGTATAGAACCTAAAGCATGAATGAGAATGTTTTAACAAAAGTTTCCATTTCAAGAATAGGTAAAATATGACTTTATTTTCGTAAAAAATCATATAAATATTTGCTTCCGCGTCCGAATTTTGTAATTCTTCATCATATTTTAGCTAAAAGAAAACATTGCAACAAGAAAATTGCTATTTCAAGTGTGGTAGGTATTCTAGTATACAGCACATATAGCTTACAATATACAACATATTCATTAAAATGACACCCGGCAATTGAATATTTATTATCTGTTTGGTATCACGTTATGGTCACTCTGGCATGTTCAATGCTAAAGTTATCCAAACTATAGATCCTAAAGCATGATTATGAATGTTTTAACAAAAGTATCCAATTCAAGAATAGGTAAAACCTGACTTTATTTTTGTGAAAAATCATATAAATATTTGCTTCCGCGCCCGAATTTTATAATTTTTTATCATATTCTAGCTAAAAGAAAACATTGCAACAAGAAAATTGATATTTCAAGTGTGGTAGGTAATCTAGACTCCAACCGATGTAGATTACAATATACAACGTATTCATCAAGAATAGGTAAAATCTGACTTTATTTTTGTAAAATATTACATAAATATTTGCTTCCGCGCCCGAATTTTATAATTTTTCATCATATTTTAGGTAAAAGCAAACAATGCAACAAGAAAATTGCTATTTCAAGTGTGTTAGGTATTCCAGAATCCAGCCCATGTAGCTTACAATATACAACGTATTCTTCAAGAATAGGTAAAATCTGACATTATTTTTGTAAAATATCATATAAATATTTGCTTCCGCGCCCGAATTTTATAATTCTTTATCATATTTTAGCTAAAAGAAAACATTGCAATAAGTAAATTGCTATTCCAAGTGTGGTAGCTATTCTAGAATCCAGCCCATGTAGCATACAATATACAACTTATTTATCAAGAATCGGTAAATGCTAACTTTATTTTTGTAAAAAATCATATAAATATTTGCTTCCGCGCCCGAGTTTTATAATTCTTCATCATATTGTGGCTAAAACAATCATTGCAAGAAGAAAATTGCTATTTCAAGTGTGGTAGGTATTCTAGAATCCAGCCCATGTGCTTACAATATACAACGTATTCATTAATATGACACCCGAAAATTGAATGTTTATTATCTTATTGGTACCACGTTATGGTCACTTTTGCATGTTTAATGCTAAAATTATCCATAGTGTAGATCCTAAAGCATGAATATAAATGTTTTAACAAAAATATCCATTTCAAGAATAGGTAAAATCTGACTTTATTTTTGTAAAAAATCATATAAATATTTGCTTCCCCGCCCGAATTTTATAATTCTTCATCATATTTTAGCTAAAAGACAACATTGCAACAAGAAAATTGCTATATCAAGTGAGGTAGGTATTCTAGAATCCAGCCCATGTAGCTTACAACATACAACGTATTCATCAAGAAAATGTAAAATCTGAATTTATTTTTGTAAAAAATCATATAAATCTTAGCTTCCGCGCCCGAATTTTTGAATTTCTTATCATATTTTAGCTAAAAAAAAAACATTGCAACAAGAAAATTGCTATTTCAAGTGTGGTAGGTATTCTAGAATCCAGCCCATGTAGCTTACAATAAACAACGTATTCGTCAAGAAAAGGGAATATCTGACTTTATTTTTGTAAAAAATCATATAAGTATTTGCTTCCGCGCCCGAATTTTATAATTTTTTATCATATTTTAGCTAAAAGAAAACACTGCAACAAGAAAATTTCTATTTCAAGTGTGGTAGGTATTTTAGTAACCAGCCCATGGAGCTTACAATTTACAACGTATTTATTAATATGACACCCGAAAATTAAATGTTTATTATCTGATTGGTACCACGTTCTGGTCACTTTTGCATGTCCAATGCTAGAATTATACATAGTATAGATCCTAAAGCATGAATATGAATGTTTTAACTAAAATATCCATTTCAAGAATCGGTAAATTTTGACTTTATTTTTGTAAAAAATCATAGAAATATTTGCTTCCGCGACCGAATTTTATAATTCTTCGTCATATTGTAGCTAAAAAAAATCATTGCAACAAGAAAGTTGCTATTTCAAGTTTGGTAGGTATTCTCGAATAAAGCCCATGTAGCTTACATTATACAAGGTATTCTTCAAGAAAAGGTAAAATCTGACTTTATTTTTGTAAAAAAAAATATAAATATTTGCTTCCGCGCCCGAATTATATAATTCTTCATCATATTTTAGCTAAAAGAATACATTGCAACAAGAAAATTGCTATTTCAAGTGTGGTAAGTATTCTAGAATCCAGCATATGTAGCTTACAATATACAACGTATTCATCAAGAAGAGGTAAAATCTGACTTTATTTTTGTAAAGAATCATATGAATATTTGCTTCCGCGCCAGAATTTTATAATTCTTCATCATATTTTAGCTAAAAGAAAATATTGCAAGAAGAAAATTGCTATTTCAAGTGTGGTAGGTATTCTAGAATCCATTCCATGTAGCTTACAATATACAAAGTATTCATCAAGAAGAGGTAAAATCTGACTTTATTGTTGTAAAGAATCATATAAATATTTGCTTCCGCGCCGGAATTTTATAATTCTTCATCATATTTTAGCTAAAAGAAAACATTGCAAGAAGAAAATTGCTATTTCAAGTGTGGTAGGTATTCTAGAATCCACCATATGTAGCTTACAATATACAACGTATTCATCAAGAAGAGGTAAAATCTGACTTTATTGTTGTAAAGAATCATATAAATATTTGCTTCCGCGCCGGAATTTTATAATTCTTCATCATATTTTAGCTAAAAGAAAACATTGCAAGAAGAAAATTGCTATTTCAAGTGTGGTAGGTATTCTAGAATCCATTCCATGTAGCTTACAATATACAAAGTATTCATCAAGAAAAGATAAAATCTGACTTTATTTTTGTAAAAAATCATATAAATATTTGCTTCCGCGTCCGAATTTTATTATTCTTTATCATATTTTAGCTAAAAGAAAACATTGCAACAAGAAAATTGCTATTTCAAGTGTGGTAGGTATTCTAGAATCCAGCCCATGTAGCTTACAATATACAACGTATTCATCAAGAAAAGGTAAAATCAGACTTTATTTTTGTAAAAAATCATATAAATATTTGCTTCCGCGCCCGAATTTTATAATTCTACATCATATTTTAGCTAAAAGAAAACATTGCAACAAGAAAATTGCTATTTCAATTGTGGTAGGTATTCTAGAATCCAACCCATGTACCTTACAATATACAAAGTATTCATTAAAATGACACACGAAAATTGAATGTTTATTATCTGATTGGTACCACGTTATGGTCACTGTTGCATGTCAAATGCTTATATTATCCATAGTATAGATCCTAAAGTATGAATATGAATGTTTTAACAAAAATATCCATTTCAAGAATAGGTAAAATCTGAATTTATTTTTGTGAAAAATCATATAAATATTTGCTTCCGCGCCCGAGTTTTATAATTCTTTATCATATTTTAGCTAAAAGAAAACCATTGAAACAAGAAAATATATATTTCAAATGTGGTAGGTATTCTAGAATCCAGCTCATGTAACTTACAATATACAACGTATTCATCAAGAATAGGTAAAATCTGACATTATTTTTGTAAAAAATCATACAAATATTTGCTTCCGCGCCTGAATTTTATAATTCTTCATCATATTTTAGCTAAAAGAAAACATTGCAACAAGAAAATTGCTATTTCAAGTATAGTAGGTATTCTAGAATCCAGCCCATGTAGCTTACAATATACAACGTATTCATTAAGAATAGGTAAAATCTGACTTTATTTTTGTTAAAAATTTTATAAATATTTGCTTCCGCGCCCGAATTTTATAATTTTTCATCATATTTTAGCTAAAAGAAAACATTGCGACAAGAAAATTGCTATTTCAAGTGTGGTAGGTATTCTAGAATCCAGCCCATGTAGCTTACAATACACAACGTATTCATTAAAATGACACCACCGCAAAATTGAATGTTTATTATCTGATTGGAACTACGTTATGGTCACCTTTTGCATGTCTAATGCTAAAATTATCCATAGTATAGATCCTAAACCCATGATTATGAATGTTTTAACAAATATATCCATTTCAAGAATAGGTAAAATCTGACTTTATTTTTGTAAAAAATCATAGAAATATTTGCTTCCGCACCCGAATTTTATAATCCTTCATCATATATTAGCTAAAAGAAAACATTGCACTAGAAAATTGCTATTTCATTGTGTGGTAGGTATTCTAGAATCCAGCCATGTAGCTTACAATATACAACGTATTCATTAAGAAAAGGTAAAATCTGACTTTATTTTTGTAAAAAATCATATAAATATTTGCTTCCCGCACCCGAATTTTATAATTTTTCTTCATATTTTAGCTAAAAGAAAAACATTGCAACAAGAAAATTGCTATTTCAAGTGTGGTAGGTATTCTAGAAATCCAGCCCATGTAGCTTACAATATAAAACGTATTCATCAAGAAAAGGTAAAATCTGACTTTATTTTTGTAAAAAATCATATAAATATTTGCTTCGGCGCCCCGAATTTTATAATTCTTCATCATATTTTAGATAAAAGAAAACATTGCAACAAGAAAATTGCTATTTCAAGTGTGGTAGGTATTCTAGAATCCAGCCCATGTAGCTTACAATATACAACGTATTCATTAAGAAAAAGTAAAATCTGACTTTATTTTTGTAAAAAATCATATAAATATTTGCTTCCGCGCCCGAATTTTATAATTCTTCATAATATTTTAGCTAAAAGTAAACATTGCAACAAGTAAATTGCTATTTCAAGTGTGGTAGGTATTTTAGAATCCAGCCCATGTACCTTACAATATACAACGTATTTATCAAAAATATGTAAAATCTGACTTTATTTTGATAAAAATCATATAAATATTAGCTTCCGCGCCCGAATTTTATAATCATTTATTCATATATTAGGTAAAAGAAAACATTGCAACAAGAAAATTGCTATTTCAAGTGTGGTTGGTATTCTAGAATCCAGCCCATGTACCTTACAATATACAACGTATGCATCAAGAAAAGGTAAAATCTGACCTTATTTTTGTAAAAAATCATATTAATATTTGCTTCCGCGCCCCGAATTTTATAATTCTTCATCATATTTAGCTAAAAGAAAACATTGCAACAATAAAATTGCTATTTCAAGTGTGGTAGGTATTCTAGAATCCTGCGTATGTAGCTTACAATATACAACGTATTCATCAAGAAAAGGTAAAATCTGACTTTATTTTTGTAAAAAATCATATAAATATTTGCTTCCCGCGCCCCGAATTTTATAATTCTTTATCATATTTTAGCTAAAAGAAAACATTGGAACAAGAAAATTGCTATTTCAAGTGTGGTAGATATTCTAGAATCCAGCCCATGTAGCTTACAATATACAACGTATTCATCAAGAAAAGGTAAAATCTGGCTTTGTTTTTGTAAAAAATCATATAAATATTTGCTTCCCCGCGCCCGAATTTTATAATTCTTCATCACATATAAGCTAAATGAAAAACATTGCTACAAGAAAATTGCTATCTCAAGTGTGGTAGGTATTCTAGAATCCCAGCCCATGTACCTTACAATATCCAACGTATTCATCAAGAAAATGTAAAATCTGACTTTATTTTTAATAAAAATCATATAAATATTAGCTTCCCGCGCCCGAATTTTATAATCCTTTATCATATATTAGGTAAAAGAAAACATTGCAACAAGAAAATTGCTATTTCAAGTGTGGTTGGTATTCTAGAATCCAGCCCATGTACCTTACAATATACAACGTATTCATCAAGAAAAGGTAAAATCTGACCTTATTTTTGTAAAAAAATCATATTAATATTTGCTTCCGCGCCCGAATTTTATAATTCTTCATCATATTTTAGCTAAAAGAAAACATTGCAACAATAAAATTGCTATTTCAAGTGTGGTAGGTATTCTAGAATCCTGCGTATGTAGCTTACAATATACAACGTATTCATCAAGAAAAGGTAAAATCTGACTTTATTTTTGTAAAAAATCATATAAATATTTGCTTCCCGCGCCCGAATTTTATAATTCTTTATCATATTTTAGCTAAAAGAAAACATTGGAACAAGAAAATTGCTATTTCAAGTGTGGTAGATATTCTAGAATCCAGCCCATGTAGCTTACAATATACAACGTATTCATCAAAAAAAGGTAAAAATCTGGCTTTGTTTTTGTAAAAAATCATAAAAATATTTTGCTTCCGCGCCCGAATTTTATAATTCTTCATCATATTTTAGCTTAAAGAAAACATTGCAACAAGAAAATTGCTATTTCAAGTATGGTAGGAATTGTAGAATCTAGCCCATGTAGCTTACCAATATACAACTTATTCATCAAGAATAGGTAAAATCTGACTTTATTTTTGTAAAAAAATCATTTAAATATTTGCTACCCCGCGCCCGAATTTTATAATTCTGTATCATATTTTAGCTAAAAGAAAAGATTGCAACAAGAAAATTGCTACTTCAAGTATGGTAGAAATTCTAGAATCCAGCCCATGTAGCTTACAATATACAACTTATTCATCAAGAATAGGTAAAATCTGATTTTATTCTTGTAAAAAATCATATAAATATTTTCTTCCGCGCACGGATTTTATAATTCTTTATCATATTTTAGCTAAAAGAAAACATTGGAACAAGAAAATTGCTATTTCAAATGTGGTAGATATTCTAGACTCCAGCCCATGTTGCTTACAATATACAACGTATTCATCAAGAAAAGTTAAAATCTGGCTTTATTTTTGTAAAAAATCATATAAATATTTGCTTCCGCGCCCGAATTTTATAATTCTTCATCACATATAAGCTAAATGAAAACATTGCAACAAGAAAATTGCTATTTCAAGTGTGGTAGGTATTCTAGAATCCAGCCCATGTAGCTTACAATATACAACATATTTATCAAGAACAGGTAAAATCTGATTTTATTTTTGTAAAAAATCATATAAATATTTGCTTCCGCGCCAGAATTTTATAATTCTTCATCATGTTTTAGCTAAGAGGAAACATTGCAACAAGAAAATTCCTATTTGAAGTGTGGTAGGTATTCTAGAATCCAGCCCATGTAGCTTACAATATACAACGTATTCATCAAGAAAAGGTAAAATCTGACTTTATTTTTGTAAAAAATCATATACATATTTGCCTCCGCGCCCGAATTTTATAATTCTTCATCATATTTTAGCTAAAATATAACATTGCAACAAGAAAATTGCTATTTCAAGTGTGGTAGGTTTTCTAGAATCCAACTGATGTACCTTACAATTTACAACGTATTCATTAAGAAAAGGTAAAATCTGACTTTATTTTTTGAAAAAATCATATAATATTTGCTTCCGCTCCCGAATTTTATAATTTTTCATCATATTTTAGCTAAAAGAAAACCATTTAAAGAAGAAAATATATATCTCAAATGTGGTAGGTATTCTAGAATCCGGCCCATGTAGCTTAAAATATACAACGTATTCATTAAGAATGGGTAAAATCTGACTTTATTTTAGTAAAAAATCATATAAATATTTGCTTCCGCGCCCGAATTTTTTATTTCTTCATCATAGTTTAGCTAAAAGAAAATATTGCTACAAGAAAGTTGCTATTTCAAGTGTGGTAGGTATTCTAGAATCCAGCCCAAGTAGATTACAATATACAACGAATTCATTAAAATGACATTCGAAAATTGAATGTTTATTATTTGTTTGGAACTACGTTATGGTCACTTTTGCATGTCCAATGCTAAAAATATCCATAGTATAGATCCTAAAGTATGATATCCATTTCAAGAATAGGTAAAATCTGACGTTATTTTTGTAAAAAATCATATAAATATTTGCTTCCGCGCCCGAATTTTATAATCCTTCATCATATTTTAGCTAAAAGAAAACATTGCAATAAGAAAGTTGCTATTTCAAGTGTGGTAGGTATTCCAGAATCCAGCCCATGTAGCTTACAATATACAAAGTATTTATCAACAAAATGTAAAATCTGAATTTATTTTTGTAAAAAATCATATAAATATTTGCTTCCGCACTCGAATTTTATAATTTTTCTTTATATTTTAGATAAAAGAAAACATTGCAACAAGAAAATTGCTATTTCAAGTGTGGTAGGTATTCTAGAATCCAGCATATGTAGCTTACAATATACAACGTATTCATTAAGAAAAGGTAAAATCTGACTTTATTTTTGTAAAAAATCATATAAATATTTGCTTCCGCGCCCGAATTTTATAATTCTTCATTATATATAAGCTAAAAGAAAACATTGCAACAAGAAAATTGCTATTTCAAGTGTGGTAGGTATTCTAGAATCCATTCCATGTAGCTTACAATATACAACGTATTCATCAAGAATGGTAAAATCTGACTTTATTTTTGTAAAAAATCATATAAATATTTGCTTTCGCGCCCGAATTTTATAATCCTTCGTCATATTTTTGCTAAAAGAAAACATTGCAACAAGAAAATTGCTATTTCAAGTGTGGTAGGTATTCTAGAATCCAGTCCATGTAGCTTAAAAGATACAACGTATTCATCAAGAAAAGTTAAAATCTGACTTTATTTTTGTTAAAAATCATATAAATATTTGCTTCCGCGCACGAATTTTATAATTCTAAAACATATTTTAGCTAAAAGAAAACATTGCGACAAGAAAATTGCTATTTCAAGTGTGGTAGGTATTCTAGAATCCAGCCCATGTATTTTACAATATACAACGTATTCATCACGAAAAGGTAAAATCTGACGTTATTTTTGTAAAAAATCATATAAATATTTGCTTCCGCACCCGAATTTTATAATTTTTCTTCATATTTTTAGGTATTCTAGAATCCAGCCCATGTAGCTTACAATATACAACGTATTCATCAAGAATAGGTAATTTCTGACTTTATTTTTGTAAAAAATCATATAAATATTTGCTTCCGTGCCCGAATTTTATAATTCTTTATCATATTTTAGCTAAAAGAAAACATTGTAACAAGAAAATTGCTATTTTAAGTGTGGTAGGTATTCTAGAATCCAGTCCATGTAGGTTACAATATACAACGTATACATTTAAATGACACCCGAAAATTGAATGTTTATTATTTGATTGGTACCATGTTATGGTCAATTTTGCATGTCCTATGCTAAAATTATCCATAGTATCCTAAAGCATGAATATGAATGGTTTAACAAAAATATCCATTTCAGGAATAGATAAAATCTGACTTTATTTTTGTAAAAAGTCATATAAATATTTTAGCTAAAAGAAAATATTGCAACAAGAAAATTGCTATTTTAAGTTTTGTAGGTATTCTAGAATCCAGCCAATGTGCCTTACAATATACAACGTATTCATCAAGAAAAGGTAAAATCTGACTTTATTTTTGTAAAAAATCATATAAATATTTGCTTCCGCGCCAGAATTTTATAATTTTTCATTATATTTTGGCTAAAAGAAAACATTGCAACAAGAAAATTGCTATTTCAAGTGTGGTAGGTATTCTATACTCCGGCCCATGTAGCTTACAATATACAACGTATTCATAAAGAATAGGTAAAATCTGACTTTATATTTGTCAAAAATCATATAAATATTTGCTTCCGCGCCCGAATTTTATAATTTTTAATCATATTTTAGCTAAAAGAAAACCTTACAACAAAAAATTTCTATTTAAAGTGTGGTAGGTGTTCTACAATTCAGCCCATGTAGCTTACAATATACAACGTATTCATCAAGTATAGGTAAAATCTGACATTATTTTTGTAAAAAACAATATAAATTTTGCTTCCGCTCCTGAATTTTATAATTTTTCATCATATTTTGGCTAAAAGATAACATTGCAAGAAGAAAATTAATATTTCAAGTGTGGTAGTTATTCTAGAATCCAGCCCATGTAGCTTACAATATACAATGTATTCATCGAGAGTAGGTAAAATCTGACTTAATTTTTGTAAAAAATCATATAAATATTTGCTTCCGCGCCCGAATTTTATAATTCTTCATCATATTTTAGTTAAAATAAAACATTGCAACAAGAAAATTGCTATTTCAAGTGTGGTAGGTACTCTAGAATTCAGCCCATGTAGCTTCCAATATACAACGTATTTATCAAGAATAGGTAAAATCTGACTTTATTTTTGTAAAAAATCATATAAATATTTGCTTCCGCGCCCGAATTTTATAATTCTTCATCATATTTTAACTAAAAGAAAACATTGCAACAAGAAAATTGCTATTTCATGTGTGGTAGGTATTCTAGAATCCAGCCCATGTAGCTTACAATATACAACGTATTCATCAAGAAAAGGTAAAGTCTGACTTTATTTTTGTAAAAAATCATATAAATATTTGCTTCCGCACCCGAATTTTATAATTTTTCTTCATATTATATTTAAAAGAAAACATTGCAACATGAAAATTGCTATTTCAAGTGTGGTAGGTATTCTAGAATCCAGCCCATGTAGCTTACAATATACAACGTATTCATCAAAAATAGGTAATTTCTGACTTTATTTTTGTAAAAAATCATATAAATATTTGCTTCCGTGCCCGAATTTTATAATTCTTTATCATATTTTAGCTAAAAGAAAACATTGTAACAAGAAAATTGCTATTTTAAGTGTGGTAGGTATTCTAGAATCCAGTCCATGTAGGTTACAATATACAAAGTATACATTTAAATGACACCCGAAAATTTAATGTTTATTATTTGATTGGTACCATGTTATGGTCAATTTTGCATGTCCTATGCTAAAATTATCCATAGTATAGATCCTAAAGCATGAATATGAATGGTTTAACAAAAATATCCATTTCAGGAATAGGTAAAATCTGACTTTATTTTTGTAAAAAGTCATATAAATATTTTAGCTAAAAGAAAACATTGCAACAAGAAAATTGCTATTTCAAGTTTTGTAGGTATTCTAGAATCCAGCCAATGTGCCTTACAATATACAACGTATTCATCAAGAAAAGGTAAAATCTGACTTTATTTTTGTAAAATATCATATAAATATTTGCTTCCGCGTCCGAATTTTATAATTTTTCATCATATTTTAGCTAAATGAAAACCATTTAAAGAAGAAAATATATATCTCAAATGTGGTAGGTATTCCAGAATCCGGCCCATGTAGCTTACAATATACAACGTATTCATCAAGAATGGGTAAAATCTGACATTATTTTAGTAAAAAATCATATAAATATTTGCTTCCGCGCCCGAATTTTTTACTTCTTCATCATATTTTAGCTAAAAGAAAATATTGCTACAAGAAAGTTGCTATTTTAAGTGTGGTAGGTATTCTAGAATCCAGCCCAAGTAGATTACAATATACAAAGTATTCATTAAAATGACATTCGAAAATTGAATGTTTATTATTTGTTTGGAACTACGTTATGGTCACTTTTGCATGTCCAATGCTAAACATATCCATAGTATAGATCCTAAAGCATGATGTCCATTTGAAGAATAGGTAAAATATGACTTTATTTTTGTAAAAAATCATATAAATATTTGCTTCCGCACTCGAATTTTATAATTTTTCTTTATATTTTAGATAAAAGAAAACATTGCAACAAGAAAATTGCTATTTCAAGTGTGGTAGGTATTCTAGAATCCAGCATATGTAGCTTACAATCTACAACGTATTCTTTAAGAAAAGGTAAAATCTGACTTTATTTTTGTAAAAAATCATATAAATATTTGCTTCCGCGCCCGAATTTTATAATTTTTCATCATATTTTTGCTTAAAGAAAACATTGCAACAAAAAAATTGCTATTTCAAATGTAGTAGGTATTTTAGAAACCAGCCCATGTAGCTAACAATATAGAACGTATTCATCAAGAGTAGGTAAAATCTGACTTTATTTTTGTAAAAAATCATATAAATATTTGCTTCCGCGCCCGAATTTTATAATTCTTCATCATATTTTGGCTAAAAGAAAACAATACAACAAGAAAATTGCTATTTTACGTGTAGTAGGTATTGCAAAATCCAGCCCATGTAGCTTAAAATATACAACGTATTCATTAAAATGACTCCCGAAAATTGAATGTTTATTAACTGATTGGTACCACGTTATGGTCACTTTTGCATGTGCAATGCTAAAATTATCCATAGTATAGATCGTAAAGCATGAATATGAATGTTTTAACAAAAATATCCATTTCAAGAATAGATAAAATCTGACTTTATTACTGTAAAAAATCATATAAATATTTGCTTCCGCGCCCAAATTTTATAATTCTTTATCATATTTTAGCTAAAAGAAAACATTGCAACAAGAAAATTGCTATTTCAAGGGTAGTAGGTATGCTAGAATCCAGCCCATCTAGCTTACAATATACAACGTATTCATCAAGAATAGGTAAAATCTGACTTTAATTTTGTAAAAAATTCATATAAATATTTGCTCCCGCGATCGAATTTTATAATTCTTTATAATAGTTTAGCTAAAAGAAAACATTGCAACAAGAAAATTGCTATTTCAAGTGTGGTAGGTATTCTACAATTCAGCCCATGTAGCTTACAATATACAACATATACATTAAAATGACACCCGAAAATTGAATGTTTATTATCTGATTGGTACCACCTTTTGGTCACTTATGCTATCCAATGCTTAAAACCGTCCATAGTATAGATCCTATATCATAAGTATGAATGTTTTAACAAAAATATCCATTTCAAGAATAGGTAAAATCTGACTTTATTTTTGTAAAAAACCATATAAATATTTGCTTCCGCGCCAGAATTTTATAATTTTTCATCATATTTTAGCTAAAACAAAACATTGCAACAAGAAAATTGATATTTCAAGTGGGGTAGGTATTCTAAAATCCAGCCCATGTAGCTTACATTATACTACGTATTCATCAAAATGACACCCAAAAATTGAATGTTTATTAACTTATTGGTACCACGTTTGGGTCACTTTTGCATGTCCAATGCTTAAAGCGATCCATAGTATAGAACCTAAAGCATGAATATGAATGTTTTAACAAAAATATCCAATTCAAGAATAGCTAAAATCGACTTTATTTTTGTAAAAAAAAATCATATAAATATTTGCTTCCGTGCCCGAATATTATAATGCTTTATCATATTTTAGCTAAAAGAAAACATTGCAACGAGAAAATTGCTATTTTAAGTGTGGTAGGTATTCTAGAATCCAGCACATGTAGCTTACAATATACAACGTATTCATCAAGAATAGGTAATATATGACTTTATTTTTGTAAGAAAATTATATAAATATTTGCTTCCGCGCCCGAATATTATAATGCTTCATGATATTTTAGCTAGAAGAAAACATTGCAATAAGAAAGTTGCTATTTCATGTGTGGTAGGTATTCTAGAATCCAGCCCATGTAGCTTACAATATACAACGTATTCACAAAATGACACCCGAAAATTCAATGTTCATTATCTGATTGGTACCACGTTTTGGTCACTTTTGCATGTCCAATGCTAAAATTATCCATAGTATAGGTCCTAAAGCATGAATAAGAATGTTTTAATAAAAATATCCATTTCAAGAATAGGTAAAATCTGACATTATTTTTGTAAAAAGCATATACATATTTGCTCCCGCGCCCGAGTTTTATAATTCTTTATCATATTTTAGCTAAAAGAAAACATTGCAACAAGAAAATTTATATTTCAAGTGTGATAGGTATTCTAGAATCCAGCCCATATAGCTTACAATCGGTCTGATTCTGGTGACCATTGTATAGAATACAATATTGTAATCTATACGATGAGGATTACAATGTTCTATAAGATATTGTAAAGGTTTGGTATTCTGGTGTACACATTGCAATCGTGTAGTAGAGATATTGTAATGAATACAATATTGTAATCGCCCGTTTGCAGTGAGGCCAACATTCTAAAATAATACAAAAAAGCAATATATTTGTATTTTTAAATAATTAGTTACTATAATATTAACATATTTTCTTACATAAAATTATTATTTAACAAAAAATATAAATAAATTTAAATTAGTATACAGTTGAAATCCAGCGAAAAACGATGTGTTAATATATTCTACGATTGTTGTCACTGGTTGTGACTTAACCTCAAAATTTTAAATTTTCATGTGATTACAAGTTCGCACATGACAGACAAGCGCCTGGTGTTTATAAAGAAAAAATTTCGATAGCTGCTTAAAAAAAAAAGTCTCAAAAAAACAAATTCAAATTACGTTGAATATTTTGAAAAATATGAAATATTAAGAACGGAAAATTAACACCAAGTATGCCACCAAATTCATTAAGTTAATTGTGGCAAGAATTGGCTGAAACCCTCAACAATTGTGGTGATGGAGCTGTTAGAGAAGCCGAGAAGTGGTAAACGGTTTGAATATTTTAGGTATATTATAAAAATAAATTTATTTAATTAAAAATCTTTCAGACTTTCATAGAATGGAAATCTCAAGTAAGGAATAGGGCAAGAGACAGAAAGGATATGACTGAAGTAGAAAAAAGATTTTTAAAGGCGTCGGGTCTAGTAGCAATAGAAGGAATGGAGAATGTGCCGGAAATTGGTTTACCTTCGACACCATCAACTTCAGTACCTGTTGAAGAGTCTGAGAAAACAACGATCAGAAACATGGCCGTGATTATTAAAATAAGCAATATTAATGATAACAATGGTAATTAGTATGCAAAAAATATTTAAGGAATATAATAATTTTTCTTTTTATTTAAGCAATATTAAATGTAGGAGGGGAAGCTGCAGCAGAGTCCGTTTCTGCGGCAGAACTATCATTAACCCCATCAACATCAGGGAAAGGTAGTAAGTTATTATATACGTGTTTAAATCTTATATAAATTTTTTTATTTATATAGTACCTCTGAGAAAACCGAAACGGAAACAAAAAAACACATTATTAGAACAGTTCACCAAAGTTCGAGATGCGCAAAAAGAAGGATTACAAGCGATTGCTGCTGTTCTTTCTGAAATAGTGTTAAGCATTAATAACTTATCAGACGTTATAAAAAATGAAAAAAAATAAATTATTTTATTGTTTTTTTTAACCATTTTTTGTACAATGCTGAATGCTATTTTTTTATTATTTTTATTAATATGTATGTTTTTTAAGAATATTATTTTATTTTTGTTAACTCAAGACCTCAGGACTGAATTGTTATTGTTTCTTGATAATTTATAAATGTATTAGTTATTAAGCAAAATATATTTTTCATTTGAATACAAAAAAGTTTTTTTTATATACAGAAAAGAAACGGGCAATGAAAACTTCCACAGAACAGTATGAGGAATATCTGCATTATTTGCAGATTAAGGCGGATAACTTCGAAAATCTTTGTCAAAAGCTCAACATACTAAAAGGGTCGAACAAAACCGTCACTGAGTGGAAAAAGTGTTTTTCTGATTGGAATAATACAGTACGGAGAAAAGCACGCGAAATTTACGTTCATAGATTTTGTACCGGAGGAGGGATACCGTTAAACAAATTTTTAACGGAATTAGAAGAAAAACTTCTAGAAATTATGGGCAAATTAGTTGTAACAGGAATGAACGTTCCCGAGTTAAGACTAACAAAATATAAAATGAAAGATAAACAGAGAATCTTATCAACAAAAGTGATACGAAGCCAACGAAAAAGTAAGTCTGTAAAATTCATTAATTTGTATATGCTAAAAATTTGGTTTTAGGACCTCTGAAAATAGAAAAAACACTACAACGTATACAACTATTTAATATTGAAGAAATTCATAATTTAATAACAGCATTGTAAGGTGTAGTTCTTGCAATAAATAATCTAATACAAGTTCTTAAAGAAAAGTGTATCTAAACATTTTTTAATTTAATTTACAATGTTATAATAATTACGTTTAATTTTCAAAGTAGTTATGTATTATTCTGTTTCTCATATTTCGACCAATATGTAACAAGTTATTATTTCTGTTATCGTTCATATTTTCATCAACGAGTTCATCTATGAAGAAAAAAATATATATTTATTGTTAATAAAATTATTCATCTATTTAAAGTACCTTCATTGTTATCATATAACTCCAGATCATCTACATCCACTTCATTCCTTTCTATGCATTTATTATGGAGGATTGCACATACATTTATTTATTTTCCAGACATTTCAGGATCATAATGTAGAACACGGTTTTTTAGTAAACACCTAAATCTTGTTTTTAGAACACCGTTTGTTCTTTCAATGACATTTCTAATTTTTCAATGAGCGTCATTATATCTCATTTCTGCCGGTGTATTATTAGGTCCTGTTATTGGTGTCAAAAGCCATGGTTCAACAGAGTATCCAGAATCGCCAGAAAAATTATTATTCAAAGAAAATATTCCATTATTAATTACTACTGAAGTTTTACCTATTAGCCATGACGACTTATCTCCTTCATTGTATGTATTTAATACATGCTGTCGAATCGCACTTGTTTGCCATATAGCGCTATCGTGCACAGAACCCGGATACCTTGCATTTATGGCAAGAATTTTCAATTCGGCGTTACAAATCTAAATTGAAAATATAATTTAATGAAATTCCTTTAGTTGTACTATTAAATAACGTACAATTTGGGTGTTTATACTGTAAAATCCCTTTCTGTTTAAAAATAGTATTGCTGGATGTAGTTTTTCATGAGTTGGAGGAGCAATAATGGCAATATGAGTGCAGTCGATTGCTCCAATTATTCCAGGAAATCCATTTAAAATGTTACCAAATCTTAAAACAAACCAATAATATTTTTCATACAAGACATTTTTTTGTAAATTACTTTCTCTTTTCCACAATTCTTTCTTCAGCTGTAATAGGGAAATGCACGACATAACTCATATTCTCCATAATAACTTCCGTTACTTCTTTAATACATCTGCTAACAGATGACTGGCTCATTGATAATAAAAAATCTTGGCCAACAGACTTCTGATAACTGCCGTGTGCATAAAATTGCAAGGCTGTTAGTATCTGTGGATTTATATAATTAAGATTTTTTTGATGCACTGACGAAATCAATCTATTACTTACTAATGTACATACCTTTAAATTTATTGGAATTGCCAATGCTTCACGTTGTGGAGCATGGCAATGTGGTTCCAATTCAATTATTAGGTCGTTGGCCAGTTGACGAGAGAGCCGAAAAATGCTTCTGAAAACACCCTCCGGGAGTGACAGAGGATTACTCACATCACGTAATTGTCTCCTCTGTATGCGTAATTCCTGTCTTAAATAACAATTTCAATAGTTTCAAAATAGTAATGCAAATTATGATGTTAATTACCAAATTACAGCAACTTACTTGTTTCTTTCATTTTCTAGCATATTAATAATAAAAATGAAATTATTATCATTCATTTTGTTGAGATAATTTTATCACTATCACACAAAACAATGTTCCTAACGCGACTTGAGATCTGACGTTATAAATACGATAAATCTATACGATAATGGTTACTGATACAATTCTGTCAAATTCTTAAATGGTAACGTGAATACGAAATGCATACGATATGGCATAGAATACAATACTTGTATAGGATACAATATTGATTTGAAAACAATGGGCACCAGAATACCATTTTTTTTAATCATTGTATAAAATACCATAATGGTATTTTATACAATATCATGTTCTATACAATGGTCCCCAGAATCAGGCCGAAATATACAACGTATTCATTAAAATGACACCCGACAATTGAATGTTTTATCTGATTGGTACAAGGTTTTTCTCACTTTTGCATGTCCAATGCTTAAAAACATCCATAGTATAGAACCTAAAGCATGAATATGAATGTTTTAACAAAAATATCCATTTCAAGAATAGGTAAAATCTGATTTTAATTTTGTAAAAAATCATATAAATATTTGCTTCCAAACCCGAATTTTATAATTCTTAATCATATTTTAGCTAAAAGAAAACATTGCAATAAGAAAATTGCTATTTCAAGTGTGGTAGGTATTCTAGAATACAGCCCATGTAGCTTACAATATACAACGTATTCATCAAGAATAGGTAAAATATGACTTTATTTTAGTAAAAAAATCATATAAATATTTGCTTCCGCGCCCGAATTTTATAATTCTTCATCATAATTTAGCTAAAAGGAAACATTGCAACAAGAAATTTGCTATTTCAAGTGTGGTAGGTATTCTAGAATACAGCCCATGTAGCTTACAATATACAACGTATTCTTCAAGAATAGGTAATATATGACTTTATTTTTGTAAAAAAATCATATAAATGTTTGCTTCCGCGCCCATATATTATAATGTTTCATCATATTTTAGCTAAAAGAAAACATTGCAACAAGAAAATTGCTATTTCATGTGTGGTAGGTATTCTAGAATCCAGCCCATATAGCTTACAATATACAACGTATTCATCAAGAAAATGTAAAATCTAACTTTATTTTTGTAACAAATCATATAAATATTTGCTTCCGCTTCCCGAATTTTATAATTTTTCATCATATTTTAGCTATAAGGAAACATTGCAACAAGAAAATTTGCTATTTCAAGTGTGGTAGGTATTCTAGAATCCAGCCCATGTAGCTTACAATATACAATGTATTTATTAAAATGACACCCGAAAATTGAATGTTTATTATCTGATTGGTACCACGTTTTGATCGCTTTTGCATGTCCAAAGCTAAAATTATTCATAGTATAGATCCTAAAGCATGAATATGAATGTTTTAACAAAAATATCCATTTAAAGAGTAGGTAAAATCTGACTTTATTTTTGTAAAAAATCATATAAATATTTGTTTTCGCGCCCGAATTTTATAATTCTTCATGATATTTTAGCTAAAAGAAAACATTGCAACAAGAAAATTACTATTTCAAGTATGGTAGGTATTCTAGAATCCAGCCCATGTAGCTTACAATATACAACGTATTCATCAAGAGTAGGTAAAATATGACTTAATTTTTTTTAAAAAATCATATAAATATTTGCTTCCGCGCCCAAATATTATAATGCTTCATCATATTTTAGCTAAAAGAAAACATTGCAACAAGAAAATTGCTATTTAAAGTGTGGTAGGTATTCTAGAATCCAGCCTATGTAGCTTACAATATACAATGTATTTATTAAAATGACACCCGAAAATTGAATGTTTATTATCTGATTGGTACCACGTTTTGATCGCTTTTGCATGTCCAAAGCTAAAATTATTCATAGTATAGATCCTAAAGCATGAATATGAATGTTTTAACAAAAATATCCATTTAAAGAGTAGGTAAAATCTGACTTTATTTTTGTAAAAAATCATATAAATATTTGTTTCCGCGCCCGAATTTTATAATTCTTCATCATATTTTAGCTAAAAGAAAACATTGCAACAAGAAAATTGCTATTTCAAGTACGGTAGGTATTCTAGAATACAGCCCATGTAGCTTACAATATACAACGTATTCATCAAGAATAGGTAAAATATGACTTTATTTTTGTAAAAAATCATATAAATATTTGCTTCCGCGCCAGAATTTTATAATTCCTCGTAATATTTTAGTTAAAGAAAACATTGCAACAAGAAAACTGCTATTTCAAGTGTGGTAGTTATTCTAGAATCCAGCCCATGTAGCTTACAATATATAACGTATTCATTAAAATGACACCCGAAAATTGAATGTTTATTATTTGTGTAAAAGGGGGAGGCAGTGTAACGGCCACGTGTGTGCCTTCGGAAATTTTATTAATTTTCTGTTTATGGTGCACCGTGTCCGTTGCATTCGCTGACTCGTGGCTGGTAATTTTCCGCGGTTCTACTAGAAACTTACCGGTCAAAAATTGTTAACGTGGTCAAATGAACCAGCTTGCAAAGACTGTGCGTTTCCAGCAGAGAGGATTCTCGATTCGGTCGTGGAAGCGAACAGTCGCACGTTTCCAAATTGTATTCATATCTTAGATTTTGTTATTAATTAAACTTTAATTATATTTATATTTTTTCCACTTGTTTCGTTCTTTCGTGTGTGCACCCATTATTCGATTCTGCAGCAGTGTGTCTACCCAGGCAGCGTAGTGACACAGGTAAGTATAAATTTCATTATTCTTTCTGTGGTTGTCCGGGTAATAGTTCAATACGTCAACGACAGTGCGGTTCACTACCCAACGCACTGACTGTTACAATTGGCGCAGTCGGTAGGATCTAGTAAAGGGTTTAAGAGCTACTAGATTGAACGATTTCGATTGATTTATATTGACGGTTGAAAATGGTTAACGATACTAACGTACCGACGACGACATTAACGTCGACTGCTGTTACCACGACGGTTGTATATACAACCACGACAACTAGCACCACGTCTGAGAATCCGACCGCTCCTCCAGTCAGTCATATACCAACCTACCCGTATGGTTATGCACCGCAATCCCTCTCGTGTTCCTCTATTGGATGTTCATCTCGCTCCATTTTTCTAATGAGAGGCGTGTCGTAACAAATATCATGACCCGCCGAGTGATAGGAGTAGCGGCCGATGGACAGAATTTCCACTTACCCGACGTCTTCAGCAAGAACGAACTAGCCAAGATGGCCTGGAGTGCCGCCGCTGAAGTGTGGGGTTTCCTATCTTAATCGGAAAACCTCTTCTCCATATGCATGCTCCTATACACTGTCTACGTAGTGTTACGGTACGTCGCCTCAGTAATATTAAATATGTTAAGTTTAAGGAGAGCAGCAAACAATCAACCCCAACGGAAGTGGTTCCTCCTAGCCAGCCTGTGGGACGCCCTGACGACGAGATACCTGGTGAACCTGATGCAACAACCAGAGCCAGGAGTAGAAGGCATCAGTGCTGCCAACATCGGTTCATCCGTGTCCCTGTACCCTAATCTGCAACAGGTCGTCGTGCAGCCACCCCCGTATCCCCAAGAAGAACCAGCAGATACCAGCGTCTTACGCCAGCCCGTAGCTACATAACTATGTATAGGTTAAGTTAGAATAAGTAGATTAATCGTAGCTGTCTCAATTGACTTCTTTGGACTGAACTATAATTCGTTTATTATAGTCCAGTTCAAAGGGGGAGGCAGTGTAATAGCCACGTGGTTCACCCTGCACAAGTAGTATCAAATTTTATTAACATCCGATAAGCAAGGTGAACCATCGTATCCGCTGTTAACTGCTGACTTGAGCCGGGCGATCTTCGACTCCGAAAAGTGCAAATACGTAGAAAACGGATGGAAGATCACCGGCTAAAACCGCTAACGTCGTCAATTGAGACAGCTAACGACCAGTTCGTTTCCAAAATCTGAGGACATTCTCAGTCCGAGCGTGGAAACGAACAGTCGGGAACCATAGTTAGAGATCGGGAAATATTTCATTATTTGTATTATTTTAACTTTGTGTACAATATTTTTCTAATCCAATAATAACAGTTGTTAATAATTAATACGGTCTTTTAATTAAACAAATTGTGTTCCCATCGAACCGATTCCCGTCAGAGTCAACCAGTCAACACAGGGCAGTCAAGTGTCAACCAGTCAACACAGGGCAGTACAGTGACGCAGGTAAGTATAACTTTTATTATTTTACTTGTGGCTGTCCGCGTATAATTCAATACGTCAACAAGGGGTGGCTTCACTGTGCACCAGACATCCCACTGTTACATTTGATTGGTACCACGTTTTGTTCACTTTTGCCTGTCCAAATTTCACAATATTTTAGCTAAAAGACAACATTCCAACAAGAAAATTGCTATTTCAAGTGTGGTAGGTATTCTAGAATCCAGCCCATGTAGCTTACAATATACAACGTATTCATCAAGAATAGGTAAAATCTGACGTTATTTTTGTAAAAAATCATATAAATATTTACTTCCGCGCCCGAATTTTATAATTTTTCATCATATTTTAGCTAATAGAAAACAATGCCACAAGAAAATTGCTATTTAAAGTGTGGTAGGTATTCTAGAATCCAGCCCATGTAGCTAACAATATCCAACGTATTCATTAAAATGACACCCGAAAATTGAATGTTTATTATCTGATTGGTACCACGTTATGGTCACTTTGGTATGTCTAATGCTAAAATTATCCATAGTATAGATTCTAAAGCAAGAATATGAATGTTTTAACAAAAATATTCATTTCAAGAATAGGTAAAATCTGACTTTATTTTTGTAAAAAATCATATAAATATTTGCTACCGCGCCCGAATTTTATAACTCTTCTTCATAATTTATCTAAAAGAAAACATTGCAACAAGAGAATTGCTATTTTAAGTGTGGTAGGTATTCCAGAATCCAGCCCATGTAGCTTACAATATACAACGTATTCATCAAGAATAGGTATAATCTGACTTTATTTCTGTAAAAAATCATATAAATATTTGCTTCCGCGCCCGAATTTTATAATTCTTCATCATATTTTAGCTAAAAGAAAACATTGTAACAAGAAAATTGCTATTTCAAGTGTGGTAGGTATTCTTGAATACAGCCCATGTAGTTTACAATATACAACGTATTCATTAAAATGACACCCGAAAATTTAATGTTTATTATCTGATTGGTGAAAAGTGTAAAGGTGACCGCTGATTGACATTGAGTACCCGTAATATAAAAACAAATTTGTTTAAAATTTTTAACTGAAAAGAAGAATCTGCTAAGGAAGTGGTAGTTAAAGGTCAGATAAAGAGCAGGAAGTGTTATCTGTGCAGAAGAAGCCGTGTCCTTTTTGAAAAGTACTCTTTGAAAATTTTAAGCATAAAATAACCTAAAAATAATAACAAGCAAACCTTAACAAATTTTTTACATGGAGTAAATCTGCAACCACGAAAACACCTAAGGACTTTAGAAGTTTCCAACTAGGCGTACAAAGATGGGAGATGAGGAACGTAAATTTACTAGAAGTTCCAGTGTCAGCAACATAAGTGATAATATGGTCTTCAGTAAAAGTAAGAAGACATCGAGATCACCAGTTGCTAAACGAAAAGTCATAGACTCAGAAGAAAATGAAATAGTAAGGATGCTAATAACAATAAACGAGGAGATAAAATCGTTGAAGAAGGAAAACAAACAACACAGACAAGAAACTCAAGAATTACGGACAGAAATACGAGAGGAAATACAGGAATTACATAAAGGTTTTCATGAAGTAATAAATACATTAAAACAAGAAGTCAAAGATTAAAAAACAAAAGAAAAATTGATGACATAAGAAAGAAAGGTTTTAAAAGGGAAAATAATAACTTTAGAAACAATGGAAGAGAAGAAGGAAAAAATTGAAAAACGTAACAATATCGTAATTAAGGGAGAACAGAACATAAACAACAATCAGGATTTTGAAAAAATTATAAAAAACAAATTAGGAATAGATATCAGAGTTAAAGAAACCTATAAGAAAGGAAAAGAGGATAAAAAAGTTACCATTGCCAAAATAGAGAATTGGGAAGTTTAAAAAAATAAAAACAAACTTACAGGGACAAAAATTTACATAGAAAATGAAATGACTAATAAAGATTTGCAAATACAAAAAGAAATCTTAAAACTGGCGAAAGATGAGAAAAATAAAGGAAATAGAATAAGAATAGGGTATAAAAAAGTGAAAATAAATGAGACTTGGTATATATGGGATGAAGAGAACATGAATATTGAAAAACAGGAATATAAAGTTCCAAAAAACTTAAACAACTAACAATGGAGGACGAGGATGGCAATATTGAATACGGAAAGCGAGGAAAAGGATATAAAGATAAGGGAAAGGAAATAAGTACAATTAAAACAAAGAAAGTAAATAGAAAAAGGAACAAAATGTTAAAATTTAGTACATGGAATATAAGAACGATGCTCCAGCCAGGAAAGATGGAAGAAGTAGCGCAAGAATTGAAAAGATATGATATTAATCTGGCAACGATTCAGGAAACAAGATGGGCGGTGAAGGTATAATCAAGAAGAATTACTATACAACATTATAATCCGGAGATAAACAGGAAAAATATGGAGTAGCATTCATTTAAAAAAATTAAAAGAAAAAATAATAGAATTTAAAGCAATTAATGAAAGGTTGGCATACATTAGAATAGAAGGATCACCTGCCAACATATCGATATTAAATGTGTATACACCTGCGGAGAATGCAACAAATGAAAGGAAAGAAGATTTTTATGAGAATTTGGAAGAGGAAATTGAAAAAATACCGAAGGAAGACCTAAGCATTATAGATACAGATAGGAGAGAGAACTACATACAACAAGTCGCAGGTACAACCACAATACATAAAAGAACAAATGATAATGGGCAAAGGTTATGTGAATTAGCAATAAAGACTAACATGATAATAAGTAGCACGAAGTATAAACACCCCAAAAAACATAAAGTAACATGGACAGCACCAGACAATAAGACTCAAACACAAATAGACCACGTACTAGTAACGAAAAGCAGGCAACCTTCGATATTAAACGTAAGGACATACAGAGGAGCTTGTGCCGACTCGGATCACTACATGGTAACAACAAAGATACGAAACAAAGTTAAAACAAGTGATAGAAAATATATAACGAGATTTAAATGGAATATAGAAAATATAAACAATGAAAGCTCGAGAGAGAAATACGAAGAGGAGGTAGAAAAAAATATAAAAAAGGAAGAACGTAAAATGGAAGATATAGAAAAAAAATGGTGCTGGATAAAAAGATGTATTAACGACGCTGCTCAAAAATGGATAGGATATGAAAATAAGAATGCAAAAAATAAAAAAGCCTGGTTTAATGAAGAAATTAAAATAATACTAGATAAAAAGAGAAACGCAAGATTACAATATTTAAGAACAAATAAAAAAGAGGACAAAGAGAAGTATGAGAAAAAAAGAAAGGAATGTAATAAAATTATTAGGAAAAACAAAAGAATATCAATAGAAAATACAATAAAAAATTTTAAGAATGAAAGAGCAAACAGAAACACAAAAAGATTTTATAAGGAAATAAAAGAACAAACTAAAATATATAAGACCAAGACAAATGGGATAAAGGATAAAAATGGGAAACTAGCAGAATCTGAAGAACAATACAAAAAGGTATGGACAGATTATTTTAAGGAACTACTCACAGAATAGGAACAGGAAATAAAAAGTGAATTACCAGAGAAAAACGAAAAACACATAGCAGAACCAACTCTAAAGGAAGTAAAAGAAATTATAAAAAATAGTCGCAACGGCAAAACACCTGGAAGCGACAATATTAATATGCAATTATTAAAGTACGGAGGCGAAGCAATACAGAAACACTTCCATGAACTTACAGTAAAAATATGGAGAGAAGAAGAAATGCCGAAAGAATGGGAAACAGGACAAGTTGTAACAATACATAAGAAAGGAAGCCAACAAATATGCGAAAACTACAGAGGAATCACGTTACTGAACACTACCTATAAAATAATGTCAACAATAGTACAAAGAAGAATAACAAATGAATCAATGTGGTTTTATAAAAGGAAAATCTACCACAGACGCAATACATATTATTAAACAGATATTGGAAAAAACACTTGAGTATAACATAAACACCGAGATTCTGTTCATTGACTTCAGGCAAGCCTTTGACTTAATTAAAAACAACAACTAATGAACGCTTTAAAAGATCTACAAATACCAAGCAAATTAAGAAGATTGATAGCAATGACTATGAAAACATCAAAAATACGAATTAAAACACAAAAAGGAGAAACAGAAGATATATTAACAAATAAAGGTGTAAAACAAGGTGATGCCCTATCTGCCACATTATTTAATTTAGCACTGGAATATGTTATGAGAAAAGTAAAGAAAGGAACCCTCAGAATAGGGGGAAGTCAAATAATAGCATATGCAGACGACATAGTAATAATAACGAAAAACAGAAATGTAATGCGAAAAATGCTAGAGAAGACAGTAAAGGAGGGAAAGAAAATAGGACTAGAAATCAACCAAAAAAAGACTAAAATAATGGTAATGGGAAAAGAAGTGCAAGACAAGACTATTAAAATAGGAGAATCAGAGTTTGAACAAGTAAACAAATTCAAATACTTAGGTGTAATGTTAACAAATAGAGGCGAAAGAGAAGAAGAAATAAAAGAAAAAATAGGGCTTTCCAAGCCAACAGAAAATTACTACGAAACGGAATTTTAAGCAAGACAACAAAAATGAGAGTATATAGAACAATAATAAGACCAATAGCATTATACGCAGCCGAAACAATGACATTTACAAAAAAGGACGAAAAAAATTAAGAATAATAGGAAAATAATAAGAACGATACTGGGACCTAAGAAGATATCCGATAATGAATACAGAGTAAGAATGAACTATAAGATTGACAAAGAATTAAATGGAGAAGATATAATAATAATAATCAAGAAACAAAGAGTAAAATGGCTAGGACACGTAAGAAGAGCTGACGAAAAAGAACCAATAAAAGTAATAATGCAATGGAGCCCTGGAAGTAAGACAAGAAGAGAAAGACCCAGATCAACATGGCTAGCAGAAGTAGAAGAAGATTTAAGAAGAGCGGGAATTAACAACTGGAAAACTAAAACAAGAGATAGGAAGAAATGGAACATCATAGCGAAGAATATTTAATAAGTAACTGAAACGGAGTCCGATCCCCTCCGAAAAAAGGATCTAGAAAGCTTAAGTAAAAGCGGTGCAACTCCACAACAGAGTGTTAAACAACTATATATATATATATATATATATATATATATATATATATATATATATATATATATATATATCTGATGAGTACCACGTTATGGTCACTTTTGCATGTCCAATGCTAACATTAGCCATAGTATAGATCCTAAAGCATAAATATGTTTTAACAAAAATATCCATTTCAAGAACAGGTAAAATATGACTTTTTAGCTAAATGAAAACATTGCAACAAAAAAATTGCTATTACAAGTGTGGTAGGTATTCTAGAATCCAGTCCATGTAATTTACAATATACAACGTATTCATCAAGAAAAGGTAAAATCTGACTTTATTTTTGTAAAAAATCATATAAATATTTGCTTCCGCGCCCGAATTTTATAATTTTTTATCATATTTTAGCTAAAAGAAAACATTGCAACACGAAAATTTATATTTTAAGTGTGGTAGGTATTCTTGAATCCAGCCCATTTAGCTTACAATGTACAACGTATTCATCAAGAATAGGTAAAATCGGACTTTATTTTTGTAAAAATTCATATAAATGTTTGCTTCCGCGCCCGAATTTTTTAATTCTTCATCATATTTTAGCTAAAAGGGAACATTGCAACAAGAAAATTGCTATTTCAAGTGTGGTAGGTATTCTAGAAATCAGCCCATGTAGCTTACAATATACAACGTAGTCTTCAATAATAGGTAAATTCTGACTTTATTTTTGTAAAAAATCATATAAATAGATGCTGCCGCGCCCAAATTTTATAAATCTTCATCATATTTTAGCTAAAAGAAAACATTGCAACAAGAAAATAGCTATTTCAAGTGTGGTAGGTATTCAAGAACCTTCCCATGTAGTTTACAATATACAACGTATTCATTAAAATGAATTTTATAATTCTTCATCATATTTTAGCTAAAAGAAAACATTGTAAAAAGAAAATTGTTATTTCAAGTGGGGTAGGTATTCTAGAACCCAGCCCATGTAGCTTACAATATACAACGTATTCATTAAGAATATTTAAAATCTGACTTTATTTTTGTAAAAAATCATATAAATATTAGCATCCGCGCCGGAATTTTATAATTTTTCATCATATTTTAGCTAAAAGAAAACATTGCAACAAGAAAATTGCTATTTCAAGTGTAGTAGGTATTCTATAAACCAGCCCATGTAGGTTACAATATACAACGTATTCATTAAAATGACACTCGAAAATTAAATGTTCATTATCTGATTGGTACCACGTTATGGTCACATTTGCATGTCCAATGCTAAAATTATCCACAGTATAGATTCTAAAGCATGAATATGAATGTTTTAAAAATATGTCCATTTCAAGATTAGGTAAAATTTTACTTTATTTTTGTAAAAAATGATATAAATATTTGCTTCCGCGCCCGAATTTTATAATTCTTTATCATATTTTAGCTAAAAGAAAACATTGCAACAAGAAAATTGCTATGTCAATTGTGGTAGGTATTCTAGAATCCAGCCCATGTAGCTTACAATATGCAACGTATTCATCAAGAAAAGGAAAAATCTGACTTTATTTATGTAAAAAATCATATAAATATTTGCTTCCGCGCCCGAATTTTATTATTCTTTATCATATTTTAGCTAAAAGAAAACATTGCAACAAGAAAATTGCTATTTCAAGGGTAGGTATTCTAGAATCCAGCCCATGTAGCTTACAATATACAACTTATTCATCAAGAATAGGTAAAATCTGACATTATTTTTGTTATAAGTCATATAAATATTAGCTTTCGCGCCCGATTTTTTAAATTCTTCATCATATTTTAGCTAAAAGATAACATTGCAACAAGAAAATTGCTATTTTAAATGTGGTAGGTATTCTAGAATCCAGCCCACGTAGCTTACAATATACAACGTATTCATTAAAATGTCACCCGAAAATTGAATATTCATTATCTGATTGGTACCACGTTGTGGTCACTTTTGCATGTCCAATGCTAAAATTATCCATAGTATAGATCCTAAAGCATGAATATGAATGTTTTAATAAAAATAACCATTTTAAGATTAGGTAAAATCTGACTTTATTTTTGTAAAAAATCATATAAATATTTACTTCCGCGCCCAAATTTTATAATTCTTTAATTTAATTTAGCTAAAAGAAAACATTACAACAAGAAAATTGCTATTTTAAGTGTGGTATGTATTCTAGAGTCCAGCCAATGTAGCTTACAATATACAACGGATTCATGTAGAATAGGTAAAATTTGACTTAATTTTTGTAAAAAATCATATAAATATTTGCTTCCGCGCCCAAATTTTATAATACTTCATCATATTTTAGCTAAAAGAAAACATTGCAACAAGAAAACTGCTATTCTATGTGTGGTAGGTATTCTAGAATCCAGCCCATGTAGGTTACAATATACAATGTATTTATCAAGAATTGGTGAAATCTGACATTATTTTTTTAAAAAATCATATAAATATTTGGTTCCGCGCCCGAATTTCATAATTCTTCATCATATTTCAGCTAAAAGAAAACATTGCAACAAGAAAATAGCTATTTTAAATGTGGTAGGTATTCTAGAATCCAGCCCATGTAGCTTAAAATATACAACGTATTCATTAAAATGACACCCGAAAATTAAATATTCATTATCTGATTGGTACCACGTTGTGGTCACTTTTGCATGTCCAATGCTAAAATTATGCATAGTATAGATCCTAAAGCATGAATATGAATGTTTTAATAAAAATAACCATTTCAAGATTAGGTAAAATCTAACTTTATTTTTGTAAAAAATCATATAAATATTTACTTCCGCGCCCAAATTTTATAATTCTTTAATTTAATTTAGCTAAAAGAAAACATTGCAACAATAAAATTGCTATTTGAAGTGTGGTAGGTATTCTAGAGTCCAGCCCATGTAGCTTACAATATACAACGGATTCATCAAGAGTAGGTATAATCTGACTCTATTTTTGTAAAAAATCATATAAATATTTGCTTTTGCACCCGAATTTTATAATTCTTCATGAATGTTTTAGCAAAATTATCCATTTCAAGAATAGGTAAAATATGACCTTATTTTTGTAAAAAATCATATAAATATTTGCTTCCGCGCCCAAATTTTATAATTCTTTATCATATTTTAGCTAAAAGAAAACATTGCAACAAGAAAATTGCTATTCTATGTGTGGTAGGTATTCTAGAATCCAGCCCATGTAGGTTACAATATACAACGTATTTATCAAGAATAGGTAAAATCTGACATTATTTTTGTTATAAGTCATATAAATATTAGCTTTCGCGCCCGATTTTTTAAATTCTTCATCATATTTTAGCTAAAAGAAAACATTGCAACAAGAAAATTGCTATTTTAAGTGTGGTAGGTATTCTAGAATCCAGCCCACGTAGCTTACAATATACAACGTATTCATTAAAATGTCACCCGAAAATTGAATATTCATTATCTGATTGGTACCACGTTGTGGTCACTTTTGCATGGCCAATGCTAAAATTATCCATAGTATAGATATACAATGTATTCATTAAAATGACACCCGAAAATTAAATATTCATTATCTGATTGGTACCACGTTGTGGTTACTTTTGCATGTCCAATGCTAAAATTATGCATAGTATAGATCCTAAAGCATGAATATGAATGTTTTAATAAAAATAACCATTTCAAGATTAGGTAAAATCTGACTTTATTTTTGAAAAAAATCATATAAATATTACCTTCCGCGCCCAAATTTTATATTTCTTTAATTTAATTTAGCTAAAAGAAAACATTGCAACAAGAAAATTGCTATTTGAAGTGTGGTAGGTATTCTAGAGTCCAGCCCATGTAGCTTACAATATACAACGGATTCATCAAGAGTAGGTATAATCTGACTCTATTTTTGTAAAAAATCATATAAATATTTGCTTTCGCACCCGAATTTTATAATTCTTCATGAATGATTTAGCAAAATTATCCATTTCAAGAATAGGTAAAATATGACCTTATTTTTGTAAAAAATCATATAAATATTTGCTTCCGCGCCCAAATTTTATAATTCTTCATCATATCATCTAAAAGAAAACATTGCAACAAGAAAATTGCTATTCTATGTGTGGTAGGTATTCTAGAATCCAGCCCATGTAGGTTACAATATACAACGTATTTATCAAGAATAGGTAAAATCTGACTTTATTTTTGTAAAAAATCATATAAATATTTGGTTCCGCGCCCGAATTTCATAATTCTTCATCATATTTTAGCTAAAAGAAAATATTGCAACAAGAAAATTGCTATTTCAAGTGTGGTATGTATTATAGAATCCAGCCCATGTAGCTTACAATACACAACGTATTCATCAAGAATAGGTAAAATTGACTTTATTTTTGTAAAAAATCATATAAATATTAGCTTTCGTGCCCGAATTTTATAATTCTTTATCATATTTTAGCTAAAAGAAAACATTTCAACAAGAACTTTGCTATTTAAAGTGTGGTAGGTATTCTAGAATCCAGCCCATGTAGCTTACAATATAGAACGGATTCATGAAGAATAGGTAAAATCTGACTTAATTTTTGTAATAAATCATATAAATATTTACTTCCGCGATCGAATTTTATAATTCTTTATCATATTTTAGCTAAAAGAAAACATTGCAACAAGAAAATTGCTATTCTATGTGTGGTAGGTATTCTAGAATTCAGCCCATGTAGGTTACAATATACAACGTATTTATCAAGAATAGGTAAAATCGGACTTTATTTTTGTAAAAAATCATATAAATATTTGGTTCCGCGCCCGAATTTCATAATTCTTCATCATATTTTAGCTAAAAGAAAACATTGCAACAAGAAAATTGCTATTTCAAGTGTGGTATGTATTATAGAATCCAGCCCATGTAGCTTACAATACACAACGTATTCATCAAGAATAGGTAAAATTGACTTTATTTTTGTAAAAAATCATATAAATATTAGCTTTCGTGCCTGAATTTTATAAATCTTTATCATATTTTAGCTAAAAGAAAACATTGCAACAAGAACTTTGCTATTTAAAGTGTTGTAGGTATTCTAGAATCCAGCCCATGTAGCTTACAATATAGAACGGATTCATGAAGAATAGGTAAAATCTGACTTAATTTTTGTAATAAATCATATAAATATTTACTTCCGCGATCGAATTTTATAATTCTTTATCATATTTTAGCTAAAAGAAAACATTGCAACAATAAAATTGCTATTTCAAGTGTAGTAGGCATTCTAGTATCCAGTTCATGTAGCTTACAATATACCATATTTTCATCAAGAAAACGTGGTATCGGGATTTATTTTTGTAAAAAACCATATAAATATTTGCTTCCGCGCCCGAATTTTATAATTTTTCATCATATTCTAGCTAAAAGAAAACATTTCAACAAGAAAATTGCTATTTCAAGTGTGGTAGGTAATCTAGAATCCAGCTCATGTACCTTACAATATACAACGGAGTCATCAAGAATAGGTAAAATCTGACTTTATTTTTGTAAAAAATCATATAAATATTTTCCGCGTCCGAATTTAATAATTCTTCTTCGTAATTTAGGTAAAAGAAAACATTGCAACAAGAAAATTGCTATGTCAATTGTGGTAGGTATTCTAGAATCCAGCCCATGTATCTTACAATATGCAACGTATTCATCAAGAAAAGGAAAAATCTGACTTTATTTATGTAAAAAATCATATAAATATTTGCTTCCGCGCCCGAATTTTATAATTCTTTATCATATTTTAGCTAAAAGAAAACATTGCAACAAGAAAATTGCTATTTCAAGGGTAGGTATTCTAGAATCCAGCCCATGTAGCTTACAATATACAACTTATTCATCAAGAATAGGTAAAATCTGACATTATTTTTGTTATAAGTCATATAAATATTAGCTTTCGCGCCCGATTTTTTAAATTCTTCATCATATTTTAGCTAAAAGAAAACATTGCAACAAGAAAATTGCTATTTTAAGTGTGGTAGGTATTCTAGAATCCAGCCCACGTAGCTTACAATATACAACGTATTCATTAAAATGTCACCCGAAAATTGAATATTCATTATCTGATTGGTACCACGTTGTGGTCACTTTTGCATGTCCAATGCTAAAATTATCCATAGTATAGATCCTAAAGCATGAATATGAATGTTTTAATAAAAATAACCATTTCAAGATTAGGTAAAATCTGACTTTATTTTTGTAAAAAATCATATAAATATTTACTTCCGCGCCCAAATTTTATAATTCTTTAATTTAATTTAGCTAAAAGAAAACATTGCAACAAGAACTTTGCTATTTTAAGTGTTGTAGGTATTCTAGAGTCCAGCCCATGTAACTTACAATATAGAACGTATTCATGAAGAATAGGTAAAATCTGACTTAATTTTTGTAATAAATCATATAAATATATACTTCCGCGATCGAATTTTATAATTCTTTATCATATTTTAGCTAAAAGAAAACATTGCAATAAGAAAATTGCTATTCCAAGTGTGGTAGGTATTCTAGAATCCAGCCCATGTAGCTTACAATATACAACGTATTTATCAAGAATAGTTAAAATCTGACTTTATTTTTGTAAGAAATCATATAAATATTTGCTTCCGCGCCCGAATTTCATAATTCTTTATCATATTTTAGCTAAAAAAAAAACATTGCAACAATAAAATTGCTATTTCAAGTGTAGTAGGCATTCTAGTATCCAGTTCATGTAGCTTACAATATACAATGTTTTCATCAAGAAAACGTGGTATCGGGATTTATTTTGTGAAAAACCATATAAATATTTGCTTCCGCGCCCGAATTTTATAATTTTTCATCATATTCTAGCTAAAAGAAAACATTGCAACAAGAAAATTGGTATTTCGAGTGTTGTAGGTATTCTAGAATCCAGCCCATGTAAATTACAATATACAACGTATTCATCAAGAAAAGGTAATATCTGACTATATTTTTGTAGAAAATCATATAAATATTTGCTTCCGCGCCCGAATTTTATAATTCGTAATCATATTTTAGCTAAAAGAAAACATTGCAACAAGAAACTTGCTATTTCAAGTGTGGTAGGTATTTCAGAATCCAGCCTATGTAGCTTACAATATATAACGTATTCATCAAGAGAAGGTAATATCTGACTATATTTTTGTAAAAAATCATATAACTATTGGCTTCCGCGCCCGAATTTTATAATTCTTCATCATATTTTAGCTAAAAGAACACACTGCAACAAGTAAATTTCTATTTTAAGTGTGGTAGGCATTCTTGAATCCAGTCCATGTAGCCTGAAATATACAACGTATTCATCAAGAATAGGTAAAATCTGACTTTATTTATGTAAAAAATCATATAAATATTTGCTTCCGCGCCCGAATTTTATAATTCTTTATCATATTTTAGCTAAAAGAAAACATTGCAACAAGAAAATTGCTATTTCAAGGGTAGGTATTCTAGAATCCAGCCCATGTAGCTTACAATATACAACTTATTCATCAAGAATAGGTAAAATCTGACATTATTTTTGTTATAAGTCATATAAATATTAGCTTTCGCGCCCGATTTTTTAAATTCTTCATCATATTTTAGCTAAAAGAAAACATTGCAACAAGAAAATTGCTATTTTAAGTGTGGTAGGTATTCTAGAATCCAGCCCACGTAGCTTACAATATACAACGTATTCATTAAAATGTCACCCGAAAATTGAATATTCATTATCTGATTGGTACCACGTTGTGGTCACTTTTGCATGTCCAATGCTAAAATTATCCATAGTATAGATCCTAAAGCATGAATATGAATGTTTTAATAAAAATAACCATTTCAAGATTAGGTAAAATCTGACTTTATTTTTGTAAAAAATCATATAAATATTTACTTCCGCGCCCAAATTTTATAATTCTTTAATTTAATTTAGCTAAAAGAAAACATTACAACAAGAAAATTGCTATTTTAAGTGTTGTAGGTATTCTAGAGTCCAGCCAATGTAGCTTACAATATACAACGGATTCATGTAGAATAGGTAAAATCTGACTTAATTTTTGTAAAAAATCATATAAATATTTGCTTCCGCGCCCAAATTTTATAATACTTCATCATATTTTAGCTAAAAGAAAACATTGCAACAAGAAAACTGCTATTCTATGTGTGGTAGGTATTCTAGAATCCAGCCCATGTAGCTTACAATATATAACGTATTCATTAAAATGACACCCGAAAATTAAATATTCATTATCTGATTGGTACCACGTTGTGGTCACTTTTGCATGTCCAATGCTAAAATTATGCATAGTATAGATCCTAAAGCATGAATATGAATGTTTTAATAAAAATAACCATTTCAAGATTAGGTAAAATCTGACTTTATTTTTGAAAAAAATCATATAAATATTACCTTTCGCGCCCAAATTTTATAATTCTTTAATTTAATTTTTGCTAAAAGAAAACATTGCAACAAGAAAATTTCTATTTGAAGTGTGGTAGGTATTCTAGAGTCCAGCCCATGTAGCTTACAATATACAACGGATTCATCAAGAGTAGGTATAATCTGACTCTATTTTTGTAAAAAATCATATAAATATTTGCTTTCGCACCCGAATTTTATAATTCTTAATGAATGATTTAGCAAAATTATCCATTTCAAGAATAGGTAAAATATGACCTTATTTTTGTAAAAAATCATATAAATATTTGCTTCCGCGCCCAAATTTTATAATTCTTCATCATATTTTAGCTAAAAGAAAATATTGCAACAAGAAAATTGCTATTTCAAGTGTGGTATGTATTATAGAATCCAGCCCATGTAGCTTACAATACACAACGTATTCATCAAGAATAGGTAAAATTGACTTTATTTTTGTAAAAAATCATATAAATATTAGCTTTCGTGCCCGAATTTTATAATTCTTTATTATATTTTAGCTAAAAGAAAACATTGCAACAAGAACTTTGCTATTTAAAGTGTGGTAGGTGTTCTAGAATCCAGCCCATGTAGCTTACAATATAGAACGGATTCATGAAGAATAGGTAAAATCTGACCTAATTTTTGTAATAAATCATATAAATATTTACTTCCGCGATCGAATTTTATAATTCTTTATCATATTTTAGCTAAAAGAAAACATTGCAATAAGAAAATTGCTATTCCAAGTGTGGTAGGTATTCTAGAATCCAGCCCATGTAGCTTACAATATACAACGTATTTATCAAGAATAGTTAAAATCTGACTTTATTTTTGTAAGAAATCATATAAATATTTGCTTCCGCGCCCGAATTTTATAATTCTTTATCATATTTTAGCTAAAAAAAAACATTGCAACAATAAAATTGCTATTTCAAGTGTAGTAGAAATTACAGTATCCAGTTCATGTAGCTTACAATATACAATGTTTTCATCAAGAAAACGTGGTATCGGGATTTATTTTGTGAAAAACCATATAAATATTTGCTTCCGCGCCCGAATTTTATAATTTTTCATCATATTCTAGCTAAAAGAAAACATTGCAACAAGAAAATTGGTATTTCGAGTGTTGTAGGTATTCTAGAATCCAGCCCATGTAAATTACAATATACAACGTATTCATCAAGAAAAGGTAATATGTGACTATATTTTTGTAGAAAATCATAGAAATATTTGCTTCCGCGCCCGAATTTTATAATTCGTAATCATATTTTAGCTAATAGAAAACATTGCAACAAGAAAATTGCTATTTCAAGTGTGGTAGGTATTTCAGAATCCAGCCTATGTAGCTTACAATATATAACGTATTCATCAAGAAAAGGTAATATCTGACTATATTTTTGTAAAAAATCATATAACTATTTGCTTCCGCGCCCGAATTTTATAATTTTTTATCATATTTTAGCTAAAAGAACACACTGCAACAAGTAAATTTGCATTTTCAAGTGTGGTAGTTATTCTAGAATCCAGCCCATGTAGCTTACAATATACATCGTATTCATCAAGAATAGGTGAAATCTGACTTAATTTTTGTAAAAAAATCATATAAATATTTGCTTCCGCGCCCGAATTTTATAATTCGTCATCATATTTTAGCTAAAAGAAAACATTGCAACTAGAAAATTGCTATTTCAAGTGTGGTAGGTATTCCAGAATCCAGCCCATGTAGCTTACAATATATAACGTATTCAACAAGAAAAGGTAATATCTGACTTTATTTTTGAAAAAAATCATATAAATATTACCTTCCGCGCCCGAATTTTATAATTTTTTTATCATATTTTAGCTAAAAGAACACACTGCAACAAGTAAATTGCTTTTTCTAGTGTGGTAGTTATTCTAGAATCCAGCCCATGTAGCTTACAATATACAACGTATTCATTAAGAATAGGTAAAATCTGACTTAATTTTTGTAAAAAAATCATGTAAATATTCGCTTCCACGCCCGAATTTTATAATTCTTCATCATATTTTAGCTAAAAGAAAACATTGCAACAAGAAAATTGCTATTTCAAGTTTAGTAGGTATTCTAGAATTCAGCCCATGTAGCTTACAATATACAACGTATTTATCAAGAATAGGTAAAATCTGACTTTATTTTTGTAAAAAATCATATAAATATTTGGTTCCGCGCCCGAATTTCATAATTCTTCATCATATTTTAGCTAAAAGAAAATATTGCAACAAGAAAATTGCTATTTCAAGTGTGGTATGTATTATAGAATCCAGCCCATGTAGCTTACAATACACAACGTATTCATCAAGAATAGGTAAAATTGACTTTATTTTTGTAAAAAATCATATAAATATTAGCTTTCGTGCCCGAATTTTATAATTCTTTATCATATTTTAGCTAAAAGAAAACATTGCAACAAGAACTTTGCTATTTAAAGTGTGGTAGGTATTCTAGAATCCAGCCCATGTAACTTACAATATAGAACGGATTCATGAAGAATAGGTAAAATCTGACTTAATTTTTGTAATAAATCATATAAATATATACTTCCGCGATCGAATTTTATAATTCTTTATCATATTTTAGCTAAAAGAAAACATTGCAATAAAAAAATTGCTATTCCAAGTGTGGTAGGTATTCTAGAATCCAGCCCATGTAGCTTACAATATACAACGTATTTATCAAGAATAGTTAAAATCTGACTTTATTTTTGTAAGAAATCATATAAATATTTGCTTCCGCGCCCGAATTTTATAATTCTTTATCATATTTTAGCTAAAAAAAAAACATTGCAACAATAAAATTGCTATTTCAAGTGTAGTAGGCATTCTAGTATCCAGTTCATGTAGCTTACAATATACAATGTTTTCATCAAGAAAACGTGGTATCGGGATTTATTTTGTGAAAAACCATATAAATATTTGCTTCCGCGCCCGAATTTTATAATTTTTCATCATATTCTAGCTAAAAGAAAACATTGCAACAAGAAAATTGGTATTTCGAGTGTTGTAGGTATTCTAGAATCCAGCCCATGTAAATTACAATATACAACGTATTCATCAAGAAAAGGTAATATCTGACTATATTTTTGTAGAAAATCATATAAATATTTGCTTCCGCGCCCGAATTTTATAATTCGTAATCATATTTTAGCTAAAAGAAAACATTGCAACAAGAAACTTGCTATTTCAAGTGTGGTAGGTATTTCAGAATCCAGCCTATGTAGCTTACAATATATAACGTATTCATCAAGAGAAAGTAATATCTGACTATATTTTTGTAAAAAATCATATAACTATTGGCTTCCGCGCCCGAATTTTATAATTCTTCATCATATTTTAGCTAAAAGAACACACTGCAACAAGTAAATTTCTATTTTAAGTGTGGTAGGTATTCTTGAATCCAGTCCATGTAGCCTGAAATATACAACGTATTCATCAAGAATAGGTAAAATCTGACTTTATTTTTGTAAAAAATCATACAAATATTTGCTTCCGCTCCCGAATTTTATAATTCTTCTTAAATGTTTTAACAAAATATTCATTTCAAGAATTGGTAAAAGCTGACTATATTTTTGTAAAAAATCATTTAAATATTTGCTTCTGCGCAAGAATTTTATAATTCTTTATCATATTTTACCTAAAAGAAAACATTGCAACAAGTAAATTGCTATTCCAAGTGTGGTAGGTATTCTAGAATCCAGCCCATGTAGCTTACAATCTACAACGTATTCATCAATAAAAGGTAAAATCTGACTTTATTTTTGTAAAAAATCATATAGATATATGCTTTTGCGCCCGAATTTTATAATTTTTCATCATATTTTAGCTCAAAGAAAACATTTCAGCAAGAAAATTGCTATTTCAAGTGTGACAGTTATTCTAGAATCCAGCCCATGTAGCTTACAATATACAACGTATTTATTAAAATGGCACCCGAAAATTGAATGTTTATTATCTGATTGGTAAAACTGTAACAAGTCTAAGTCAGCACATTCTAGTGGCACCAATTAAGTTAGTAGGAAATGGATGTAATACATAAATAATGTTGTGTAAAGGTAAAACTAATATTTGCTGACTTAGTACTTGTTCATAGTATATATAGTGTAAGGTAATGGTTGTTAGATAGAGAAGAGAAAGAGAGAAGCCAGAAGTAGAATGGTATAGTCAGTGGTAGACAGCGGTGGTGGACAGAAGTATCATTAGAGAAGAAACCAACTGTAAAACATTATTTATTATTTTATTTATATTTTTATACAAATATGAGTATTCTATTTAATTCAATATCCATCTCCTAATACTTGTTCCGTATCCGGTCTAACAAAGAACCCAGTTATATATTATTTTGTTATACCTACCCTTTCAAGGAGCGGGTCACAAACTGGTAGCAGAGGTCCTGTAAGAATGTTAAAAGTTGGTAGTAATGAAAGTTATTGAAAGGACGTGCTACAGTTTGATGACGTCAATATCCTTTTAGAAAGAGAGGTTACAAATGGGTGGCAGCGGTGGGATTTCTTGCCAGATTAGAGTACCCTTTCGGGGATCACTCGTGGAACGACAAGTATTAAGAGTTGTTGATTTACATCAAAATTTAAAATTGCTGTAACGGAAAAAATGAAAAAAAACGTAATCTAAGAGTTGGAGATTCGCTTATTTATTAAAAATTATTGTTCAATACGGCCTTCTGTTTACCACCACCGAGCCAAGGTAAGAGATATCACAGTAAAAAAAAAAACAAATTAATAATAATAAAAAAAAGAGTCGGAAACATTGACAGGCTTGAATTGAATTTCATTTTTGAGGAACGGATTAGAAGCAGACGGACATTCAACTTAGCAAGCAGTACAGTGGGAAAAATGCTGACAACAGCAAATGTGGAATCAGCAACATATGATATTGCAACAAGGCCACATGAAGTAGTTAACGTAGGTCAGGGAGTTGACGCTACGTAAAGAAATGAGTGCATGGTAGAATAAAGGGTCGAGGATGTTGAAGGGTACAGGAATTACTGTTATACGAGAATGTGTCCCGGGAGGAAGATAACAATGGACAAGAGAGACTATTAGAAGATGAATCTTGTAAGGTTTGTGTGGGCAAGGTTTAAAGAAGAATACAAAAATATGCCCCGCAAAGAGTATACCAATGGGCCGTAAGGGCTGTTGGAAAATGAGTATTGTAAAGTTTAAATATACAAGGTTTAAAAAAGTGAATGTTTAAAAAAAGAGGAATCGAGGATAAACTACTGTTGAATTGCTTGTCTTGGAGGATTTAAGAGCCGTCTGATTCGCCGTCTTCAAAAGAAATGGTGAGGAAGCGTCAAGACTGTCAGGACCAATCACGTGCGAGCTCGTCTAGTGGTAAGGTTGTAACCGGGAAGATCAGGGAGCCACAGCACTGCGAAAGGATTATGATGGATGTAAGATGCCAGACCATGAGGGGACATTCCAGATCGAGTTCCAGATGTTCAAAATGGGAGGTGGAATTTAGTGTAAACGAAGAATTTGTAATTGTATTGTGAAGAGACTTTAAGTGTAGGTTAAGTTACTTTTGAAAATTGTGCTCCTTACAGGAAGCAAAATTCTCGAAGTCGGGAGGAATGGAACAAGTCTAAGTCAGCAAATTCTAGTAGCACCAATTAAGTTAGAAGGAAATGCATGTAATACATAAATAATGTTGTGTAAAGGTAAAACTAATATTTGCTGACTTAGTACTTGTTCATAGTATATATAGTGTAAGGTAATGGTTGTTAGATAGAGAAGAGAAAGAGAGAAGCCAGAAGTAGAGTGCTATAGTCAGTGGTAGAGGTGGTGTACAGAAGTGTCATTAGAGAAGAAAACAACTGTAAAACATTATTTATTATATTATATATATTTTTATACAAATGTGAGTATTCTATTTAATTCAATATCCATCTCCTAATACTTGTTCCGTATCCGGTCTGACAAAGAACACGGTTATATATTATTTGGTAATACCTACCCTTTCAAGGAGCGGGTCACAAACTGGTAGCAGAGGTCCTGTAAGAATGTTAAAAGTTGGTAGTAATGAAAGTTATTGAAAGAACGTGCTACAGTTTGATAACGTCAATATCCTTTTAGAAAGAGAGGTTACAAAAAATTATGGACACTTTTGCATGTTCAATGCTAAAATTACCCATAGTATAGATCCTAAAGCATAAATATGAATGTTTTAACAAAAATATCCAATCCAAGAATAGGTAAAATCTGACTTAGTTTTTGTGAAAAATCATATAAATATTTGATTCCGCGCCCGAATTTTATAAATTTTCATCATATTTTAGCTAAAAGAAAACATTGCAACAAGAAAATTGCTATTTCAAGTGTGGTAGGTATTCTAGAATCCAGCCCATTTAGCTTACAATATACAACGTATTCATCAAGAAAAGGTAAAATCTGACTTTATTTTTGTAAAAAATCATACAAATATTTGCTTCCGCGCCCGAATTTTATAATTATTCATCATATTTTAGCTAAAAGAAAACATTGTAACAAGAAAATTGCTATTTCAAGTGTGGTAGGTATTCTAGAATCCAGCCTATGTAGCTTACAATATACAACGTATTCATGAAGAATAGGTAAAATCTGACTTTATTTTTGTAAAAAATTATATAAATATTTGCTTCCGCGCCCGAATTTTATATATCTTCCTCATATTTTAGCAAAAAGAAAATATTGCAACAAGAAAATTGCAATTTCAAGTGTGGTAGGTATTCTAGTATCCAGCCCATGTAGTTTATAATATACAACGTATTCATCAAGAAAAGGTAAAGTCTGACTTTATTTTTGTAAAAAATCCTATAAATATTTGCTCCCGCGCCCGAGTTTTATAATTCTTCATCATATTTTAGCTAAAAGAAAACATTGCAACAAGAAAATTGCTATTTCAAGTGTGGTAGGTATTCTAGAATCCAGTCCATGTAGCTTACAATATACAACGTATTCATCAAGAATAGGTAAAATCTGACTTTATTTTTGTAAAAAATCATATAAATATTTGCTTCCGCGCTCGAATTTTATAATTCTTAATCACATTTTAGCTAAAAGAAAACATTGCAACAAGAAAATTGCTATTTCAAGTGTGGTAGGTATTCTAGAATCAAGCCCATGTAGCTTACAATAAACATCGTATTCATCAAGAATAGGTAAAATCTGACATTATTTTTGTAAAAAATCATACAAATATTTGCTTCTGCGCCCGAATTTTATAATTCTTCATCACATTTTAGCTAAATGAAAACATTGCAACAAAATAAATGCTATTTAAAATGTGGTAGGTATTCTAGAATCGAGCCAATGTAGCTTACAATATACAACGTATTCATCAAGAATAGGTAAATTCTTACTTTATTTTAGTAAGAAATCATATAAATATTTGCTTCCGCGCACGAATTTTATAATTTTTCATATTTTAGCTAAAAGAAAACATTGCAAAAAGAAAATTGCTATTTCAAGTGTGGTAGGTATTCTAGAATCCAGTCCATGTAGCTTACAATATACAACGTATTCATCAAGAATAGGTAAAATCTGACTTTATTTTTGTAAAAAATCATATAAATATTTGCTTCCGCGCTCGAATTTTATAATTCTTAATCACATTTTAGCTAAAAGAAAACATTGCAACAAGAAAATTGCTATTTCAAGTGTGGTAGGTATTCTAGAATCAAGCCCATGTAGCTTACAATAAACATCGTATTCATCAAGAATAGGTAAAATCTGACATTATTTTTGTAAAAAATCATACAAATATTTGCTTCTGCGCCCGAATTTTATAATTCTTCATCACATTTTAGCTAAATGAAAACATTGCAACAAAATAAATGCTATTTAAAATGTGGTAGGTATTCTAGAATCGAGCCAATGTAGCTTACAATATACAACGTATTCATCAAGAATAGGTAAATTCTTACTTTATTTTAGTAAGAAATCATATAAATATTTGCTTCCGCGCACGAATTTTATAATTTTTCATATTTTATCTAAAAGAAAACATTGCAAAAAGAAAATTGCTATTTCAAGTGTGGTAGGTATTCTAGATTCTAGCCTTTGAAGCTTACAATATAAAACGCATTTATCAAGAAAAGGCAAAATCCGACTTTATTTTTGTAAAAAATCATATAAATATTTGCTTCCGTGCCCGAATTTTATAATTCTTCATCATATTTTAGCTAAAAGAAAACATTGCAAAAGAAAATTGCTATTTCAAGTGTGGTAGGTATTCTAAAATCCAGCCCATGTAGCTTACAATATACAACGTATTCATCAAGAGTAGGTAAAATCTGACTTTATTTTTGTAAAAAATCATATAAATATTTGCTTCTGCGCTTGAATATTATAATTGTTCATCATATTTTAGCTAAAAGAAAACATTGGAACCAGAAAATTGCTATTTCAAGTGAGGTAGGTATTCTAGAATCCAGCCCATGTAGCTTACAATATACAACGTGTTCATTAAAATGACACCAGAAAATTGAATGTTTATTATGTGATTGGTACCACATTATGGTCACTTTTGCATGTCCAATGCTAAAATTATTCATATTATAGATTTCAAAGAATAGGTAAAATCTGACTTTATTTTTTAAAAAAATTATGTAAATATTTGCTTCCGCAGCCGAATTTTATATATCATCATCAAATTTTAGCTAAAAGAAAATATTGCAACAAGAAAGTTGCTATTTCAATTGTGGTAGGTATTCTAGAATCCAGCCCATATAGCTTACAATATACAACGTATTCAATAAAATGACACCCGAAAATTTAATGTTTATTGCAACAAGAAAATTGCTATTTTAAGTGTGGTAGGTATTCTAGAATCCAGCCCATGTAGCTTACAATATACAACGAATTCATTAAAATGACACCCGAAAATTGAATATTTATTTTCTGATTGGTACCATGTTATGGTCACTTTTGCATGTATAATGCTAAAATTATCCATAGTATAGATCCTAAAGCATGAATATAAATGTTTTAACAAAAATATCCATTTCAAGAATATGTAAAATCTGACTATATTTTTGTAAAAAATCATATAAATATTTGCTTCCGCGCCCGAATTTTATAATTCGTCATCATATTTTAGCTAAAAGAAAACATTGCAACTAGAAAAATGCTATTTCAAGTGTGGTAGGTATTCCAGAATCCAGCCCATGTAGCTTACAATATATAACGTATTCAACAAGAAAAGGTAATATCTGACTATATTTTTGTAAAAAGTCATATAACTATTTGCTTCCGCGCCCGAATTTTATAATTTTTTATCATATTTTAGCTAACAGAACACACTGCAACAAGAAAATTGCTTTTTCAAGTGTGGTAGGTATTCTAGAATCCAGCTCATGTAGCTTACAATATACAACGTTTTCATCAAGAATAGGTAAAATCTGACTTTATTTTTGTAAAAAATCATATAAATAATCGATTCCACGCCCGAATTTTATAATTCTTCATCATATTTTAGCTAAAAGAAAACATTGCAATAAGAAAATTGCTATTTCAAGTGTAGTAGGCATTCTAGTATCCAGTTCATGTAGCTTACAATATACAATGTTTTCATCAAGAAAACGTGGTATCGGGATTTAGTTTGTGAAAAACCATATAAATATTTGCTTTCGCGCCCGAATTTTATAATTTTTCATCATATTCTAGCTAAAAGAAAACATTGCAACAAGAAAATTGGTATTTCGAGTGTCGTAGGTATTCTAGAATCCAGCCCATGTAAATTACAATATACAACGTATTCATCAAGAAAAGGTAATATCTGACTATATTTTTGTAAAAAATCATATAAATATTTGCTTCCGCGCCCGAATTTTATAATTCGTAATCAAATTTTAGCTAAAAGAAAACATTGCAACAAGAAAATTGCTATTTCAAGAGTGGTAGGTATTTCAGAATCCAGCCTATGTAGCTTACAATATATAACGTATTCATCAAGAAAAGGTAATATCTGACTATATTTTTGTAAAAAATCATATAACTATTGGCTTCCGCGCCCGAATTTTATAATTCTTCATCATATTTTAGCTAAAAGAACACACTGCAACAAGTAAATTTCTATTTTAAGTGTGGTAGGTATTCTTGAATCCAGTCCATGTAGCCTGAAATATACAACGTATTCATCAAGAATAGGTAAAATCTGACTTTATTTTTGTAAAAAATCATACAAATATTTGCTTCCGCTCCCGAATTTTATAATTCTTCTTAAATGTTTTAACAAAATATTCATTTCAAGAATTGGTAAAAGCTGACTATATTTTTGTAAAAAATCATTTAAATATTTGCTTCTGCGCAAGAATTTTATAATTCTTTATCATATTTTACCTAAAAGAAAACATTGCAACAAGTAAATTGCTATTCCAAGTGTGGTAGGTATTCTAGAATCCAGCCCATGTAGCTTACAATCTACAACGTATTCATCAATAAAAGGTAAAATCTGACTTTATTTTTGTAAAAAATCATATAGATATATGCTTTTGCGCCCGAATTTTATAATTTTTCATCATATTTTAGCTCAAAGAAAACATTTCAGCAAGAAAATTGCTATTTCAAGTGTGACAGTTATTCTAGAATCCAGCCCATGTAGCTTACAATATACAACGTATTTATTAAAATGGCACCCGAAAATTGAATGTTTATTATCTGATTGGTAAAACTGTAACAAGTCTAAGTCAGCACATTCTAGTGGCACCAATTAAGTTAGTAGGAAATGGATGTAATACATAAATAATGTTGTGTAAAGGTAAAACTAATATTTGCTGACTTAGTACTTGTTCATAGTATATATAGTGTAAGGTAATGGTTGTTAGATAGAGAAGAGAAAGAGAGAAGCCAGAAGTAGAATGGTATAGTCAGTGGTAGACAGCGGTGGTGGACAGAAGTGTCATTAGAGAAGAAACCAACTGTAAAACATTATTTATTATTTTATTTATATTTTTATACAAATATGAGTATTCTATTTAATTCAATATCCATCTCCTAATACTTGTTCCGTATCCGGTCTAACAAAGAACCCAGTTATATATTATTTTGTTATACCTACCCTTTCAAGGAGCGGGTCACAAACTGGTAGCAGAGGTCCTGTAAGAATGTTAAAAGTTGGTAGTAATGAAAGTTATTGAAAGGACGTGCTACAGTTTGATGACGTCAATATCCTTTTAGAAAGAGAGGTTACAAATGGGTGGCAGCGGTGGGATTTCTTGCCAGATTAGAGTACCCTTTCGGGGATCACTCGTGGAACGACAAGTATTAAGAGTTGTTGATTTACATCAAAATTTAAAATTGCTGTAACGGAAAAAATGAAAAAAAACGTAATCTAAGAGTTGGAGATTCGCTTATTTATTAAAAATTATTGTTCAATACGGCCTTCTGTTTACCACCACCGAGCCAAGGTAAGAGATATCACAGTAAAAAAAAAAACAAATTAATAATAATAAAAAAAAGAGTCGGAAACATTGACAGGCTTGAATTGAATTTCATTTTTGAGGAACGGATTAGAAGCAGACGGACATTCAACTTAGCAAGCAGTACAGTGGGAAAAATGCTGACAACAGCAAATGTGGAATCAGCAACATATGATATTGCAACAAGGCCACATGAAGTAGTTAACGTAGGTCAGGGAGTTGACGCTACGTAAAGAAATGAGTGCATGGTAGAATAAAGGGTCGAGGATGTTGAAGGGTACAGGAATTACTGTTATACGAGAATGTGTCCCGGGAGGAAGATAACAATGGACAAGAGAGACTATTAGAAGATGAATCTTGTAAGGTTTGTGTGGGCAAGGTTTAAAGAAGAATACAAAAATATGCCCCGCAAAGAGTATACCAATGGGCCGTAAGGGCTGTTGGAAAATGAGTATTGTAAAGTTTAAATATACAAGGTTTAAAAAAGTGAATGTTTAAAAAAAGAGGAATCGAGGATAAACTACTGTTGAATTGCTTGTCTTGGAGGATTTAAGAGCCGTCTGATTCGCCGTCTTCAAAAGAAATGGTGAGGAAGCGTCAAGACTGTCAGGACCAATCACGTGCGAGCTCGTCTAGTGGTAAGGTTGTAACCGGGAAGATCAGGGAGCCACAGCACTGCGAAAGGATTATGATGGATGTAAGATGCCAGACCATGAGGGGACATTCCAGATCGAGTTCCAGATGTTCAAAATGGGAGGTGGAATTTAGTGTAAACGAAGAATTTGTAATTGTATTGTGAAGAGACTTTAAGTGTAGGTTAAGTTACTTTTGAAAATTGTGCTCCTTACAGGAAGCAAAATTCTCGAAGTCGGGAGGAATGTAACAAGTCTAAGTCAGCAAATTCTAGTAGCACCAATTAAGTTAGAAGGAAATGCATGTAATACATAAATAATGTTGTGTAAAGGTAAAACTAATATTTGCTGACTTAGTACTTGTTCATAGTAT
>JAQOWZ010000063.1:475421-570421 GCA_035578165.1 Stenolophus ochropezus | reverse complement strand
CAAAAGATGTGTCTCCATTATTTTTATTTAGCTGAAGTATGCTCCAAAATATGCTAAATTATTTATTGCACAAATTAAAAAAATATTTAGGCGGGTATTTCATCGTCTCTGGTGGGCCGCGTGTTATAACTAATTGCGAGTTAGTCCAACCTACAATTTTTGAGAGTTGATCTTCTATTTAAGTATAAGTAATTTACTTTAAATTTATAATCATTACACTATCTCTAATAGGCCGTGAAAGCGTGACGTCAAAATGGAGCGGGAATTACATATTTATTTTTCGGTTTGAAATTTTGGTAATGGTGAACAAATCACATAACCGTTCAATTTAAATAACTTTCATCTGTTGTGTACTTATGTTTCGTTATGTATATGTCCGTATAAAATCTATTTTAGCTTAATATGCAAGAATGCATGTTTTTTTTATTAACATATAGGGTAGGAAAGGTACAAAATTATTTAGAAAATAAAATTATTAAGTGGTTGATTCTTGGGTACAGTACTTTTATCTCGCAAATTTTTTATTCTGAGAATTTTAAAATGTAGTAGACGTTTCTGTTACATCCAAAAAAAAAAAAAAATTAAAATTGCGAAAAGTTGACTATTTTATTGTTATATATAATTAGAAATCTATGAATGTATTTTTTGTGAAAAATCTTTAAAATATACAGGCTGTTCCATTTAAGCGTGCCACCATTGCTATCTTAAAAACTATAAGAACGACCAGGTTGGTTAACTTAGCAAGGAATCACCATTTTACAAGTCTATTAACATAAGCCAAACAAATATTTTTTTGAACCAATGGTTCTCAAGATATGGAGTGGTTTTTTGCCCATTATGTTGTTCTTGTAAAATTGTGGTTCTCGCTAATTTAAACAACCTCGTAGCTCTTATAGTTCTCGAGATAGCAATGGTGGCACACTTAACTGGAACACCCTATATTTACCGGAAACAACATTTTTATTTAAATTTTATTTATTTACAAATAAAACACACAATGTAAACTATCCGCAAATGTCTTGTAGTCCAACCATGATACCATGTCTTAAATACATCCACTATTAAATTATAAACATATTTTTATATGAATATGCATTTAATTAATAATTAACGGGAAATATATCATTATTTTACAAACTACACATAAGAACACAACAGATGACAGTTGTTTAAATTGCGCGGTTATAGTTTGTTCACTACATGGACAATCTCAAATATATTATTATATTTCACGTTGTGTAATTGCCGCTCGATTATGACGAGAGCAGATTCACGGCCTAGACATTGTATATAGTTTGCAGTATTTAGTAACTTAGCAATCTAATAATACAAATACACATTTATTTCGTATTAATTTTTTATAATGCTATACATATATTTTAAATATTAATTTTACTGTAGGTTTACAACTTGACTGCAGCAGAGTAAGAGAAAGAGTGCAAGATTTCATTATCCTAACAGAAAAGAACCTGATCGACTTATAATCGAAGGCCTGACGTAATTATTGGTAATTATAAATATTGAAAAGAACAACGCACTCAAAAATTGTAAGTTTTGTATAATTTTTAAGTACATAACAAAATGCCAAGTAAAGATAGAATTAAACGTCTTAAGCGCAAGCAAAACAACGAGAAAAATGCGGCAAAAAATAATAAAAATGATAATACGGGAAATATAGAAGAAAACTTTATTAATAGTCAGGTTCAATCAGGTTGTAGGAGTATATCTGTCATTTCAGTAGCGGATAATAATATCAATAATGTACATACAAGTAATCAAACGGCTAATGTAGGAATTGGGACAGTAAACTATCAGATTCAGTTAATAGACCAGGATATTAACACGTTGCTAAATCCTGCAGGGTACTTAGAAGACGTACACATAGACTTTTTCTTTTCTTTAGTCCGTTCTATGACTGAGTTCAACCCTCAGCCTACAGTGTATGTAAATGCTCCGGACCGTATCATTCCAGTTCAACAAGGAACTAAACACTTACAAATTTTATTCGTACCAGGTGCAAATACCGGTAGTATTGGTCATTGGCTTACCGCGTACTATGACGGTTCAGAGATAATTATTTACGACAGCATGAATTGTCAATGTTTAAATTCAAATGCCAGTTTATATTTAGAAAGACTGTTTCCTTATAGACCAACAGTTAGATTTGTCCGGGTTCAGCAGCAGACCAACACTTTTGATTGTGGGTTGTTTGCAATTGCGTTTTGTACGAGTATCATATTTAACCGCAATCCGGAACAGGAAAATTATGATATCAATAAGCTTAGGTCACATACTTTAAATTTGTTTCGAACACGTAATTTAGTATTATTTCCGATAACACGACAGCAGAAATTAAGAGAAAATCATTTAAAGCGTAAAGAGAATGAAACAGCTGAAGAACGGTCCAAACGTCTAAAATTAAATACAGAAAATAAATTAAAAATTTTAGCTAATGAAACACTTGATCAACAAACAAATAGGTTAAATAAATTAAAATTTAATTTCAAAGAATACATTAACAATGAAACACCTGAACAAAAAACAAATCGCTTAAATAGATTAAAAGATAACTTTCAAAATATGATTCAAATAGAAACACATGAACAAAAAGAAAAACGTTTAAATAAGTTAAAAAATAATTTTAAAAATACAATTGAAATAGAGACACCCGAACAGAAAAAAAATCGTTTAAATAGGTTAAAAAATAATTTAAAAACTTCAATAGAAACAGAAACTCCCGAACAGAGAGAAAATCGTTTAAATACTTTAAAAAATAATTTTAAAATTTCAATAGAAACAGAAACACCCGAACAGAGAGAAAATCGTTTAAATAGGTTAAAAAATAATTTTAAAAATACAATTGAAACAGAAACACCGGAACAATGAGAAAATCGTTTAAATAGGTTAAAAAATAATTTAAAAACTTCAATAGAAACAGAAACTCCCGAACAGAGAGAAAATCGTTTAAATACTTTAAAAAATAATTTTAAAATTTCAATAGAAACAGAAACACCCAAACAGAGAGAAAATCGTTTAAATAGGTTAAAAAATAATTTTAAAAATACAATTGAAACAGAAACACCGGAACAAAGAGAAAATCGTTTAAATAGGTTAAAAAATAATTTTAAAAATACAATTGAAACAGAAACACCGGAACAAAGAGAAAATCGTTTAAATAAGTTAAAAACTAATTTTAAAAAATCTATAGAAATAGAAACCCCTGAACATAAAGTACGGCGTTTAAATATGTTAAAAGATAATTTTAAAAAAGTAGTTGAAACAGAAACACCGGAACAGAAAGAAGAGCGAATGTTAAAAAATAATGTAATAAATAAAAATAAAATAAAGACACGCAAAAATAAAGTTAATGATAAAGTTAGATTAGCTAGCAAAGGTATAGGAATGCAAATTGAACCGCATTCGTTGGGTCCAATGTCTGCACTCTGCACTTACTGTTCATCCAAAAACTTCGCGTATGAGAAGCCCTCGGACGGCAAATTCACACACTGCTGCCGTAAAGGTAAGTTAAACGCAGATCAATTAGCGAGTTTCTGGAATACATAAAAAGTCTAATGATCAATAATAACGCGGACAGTAAAATTTTAAAGATAATATTAGACAGTACAATAGTGCGTTAGCTTTTGCTTCCTTTGGGGCTAAAATTTCAATGCCTCCGGGCAGAGGACCATATTGTTTCCGAATACATGGTCAAATTTATCATGATTCAGCCAGTTCCTTATATCCAACTAATAATAATGTTGAAAAATATGCGCAGTTATACATTATAAATTCTGCGGAAGCGTTAGAGAAAAGAATGAATGTAGAATACAATAAACAGTGTAAACCAAATATAATGGGGCAGTTAGATAATATTATTAGAGAAATTAATCCGTATTCTCAAGCGTACATGATGTTAAAAGAAGTAGAGCAAAGAGAAATAGCTAGGGCAAATATTAATAATCAGTCAGTGCCAGAAATTAATTTGGGGATAGTTAGTGACAGACGAAAAGATAAGCGTAGGTATAATGTACCAACATGTAATGAAGTGGCTGTAGTTTTTACATCAAATGACGGAGAGCCACCAATAGATAGAGACATTTGTGTTCACCCAAGAGCAGGCGGTTCTGTTAGAATTAATCAATTCAGCGAAAACTGCGACCCCATGACATATCCCATACTTTTTCCTCGCGGTGAATGTGGCTGGAACATGAACCTAAAGCATGCCGACGGTATTAAAAAACAAAGCATGCTACAATTTTACATGAATAGATTAGCAATTAGAGATACATTTAATCCGTGTTTAGAAGCCGGAAAGCTAACTCAGCAGTACATTGTACATGCATATGTGAAAGTCGAGGCTGAAAGATTGACTTATATTAGATTAAATCAGCCTACCCTCAGAGTAGAGCTGTATAATGGGTTAATGGACCATGTAAATAATTTAGCAGATAATGAGGGCGGTAAGGCGGGCACAATGGTTATTTTACCATCCACATTCCAAGGTGGCAGTCGGTTTATGTTAAAAATGTATCAGAACGCTATGTCAATTGTTAGAGAATTCGGCCGACCTGATTTGTTCATAACAGTAACATGTAATCCAAAATGGCCTGAAATAATTGAACAGTTACGCGAAGGTCAAAGTTCTGCAGATCGGCCAGATATAGTAGCGCGAGTTTTCAACGGAAAAATTAAAAGTATGATGAATGAAATTCTTCACGATGATATTTTTGGAAAAGTCGTAGCCTTTATTTTTGTAATAGAATTCCAAAAACGTGGGTTACCACATATGCATTTGTTGTTGACATTAGATAGCGATAGTAAAATCCGTAACAAAGATGAAATAGACGAAATTGTAAGCGCCGAAATTCCAGATGAAGACGATGAACCAGAGTTGTATCAATTAGTTCGAACGCACATGATCCACGGTCCCTGCGGTATATTAAATAAATATTCACCTTGCATGAATGAAAATAAATGCACAAAAAGATACCCTTAAGAATTTCGAAACGAAACACACGAAAATATTAACGGTTATCCTCTTTACAAAAGGCCAGATAATATTGCAAAGATATATATTCTCTGGAAAAACGGTTTAGTAAAATTTACAATAGATAACAGATGGATAGTACCTTACAATCCATATTTGCTAAAAAAGTATAAAGCTCATATTAATATCGAAATATGCTTTTCGGTTAAAAGTGTTAAATATATTTGCGATTATCTGTGTAAGGGTCATGACTGCGCAAGTATTAAATTAGGTCAACCAGATAAAGATAAAGTAATTCAATGGGATGAAATCAACGGTTATTTAGATGCGAGGTATGTTTCTGCTCCAGAATGTTGTTGGAGGCTACTGGAATATCCCTTACACGATAAATCACATACAATATTTGAGTTAGCTGTTCATTTGAAATACCAACAGGCGGTATTTTTCATTAATGGTCAAGAGAAAAAAGTAGTAGAACGGGCAGCGAAAAAAAATACAACTTTAACTGCGTGGTTTATTCTAAATAGCACAGATGTAAATGCTCGGCAGTATGTTTATATGCAAATTCCAAAATATTATGTATTTGTTAATAACGCTTGGAAGGCTAGGCAACGCGAGTCAAAACCACCAATAGGCCGAATGATTTCCGTCAGTCCCAGAGATATAGAAAGGTTCCATCTACGTTTAATATTAGTACACGCGAAAGGGGCTACAAGTTTCGAAGACTTGCGTACCGTAGATGGTAAGTTGTATAACACATACCAAGAAGCTGCCCGCGCATTAGGTCTTTTAGCAAATGATAAAGAATGCGAAAATTGTTTAGGTGAGGCAGTAATAAATAAATTTCCGAGACAATTAAGAGAATTATTTGCATATTTAATTTGTTTCCATACGTCCACCAATGCCGTAGCTTTGTGGGAAAAATTTAAAGAGTATTTGATAGAGGATTATTTATTGGACAATTCCGAAAAAGTAGCGCAAAATAAATGTTTAAGAAAAATTTATGAAATATTAGAAATACATAGATTCACATTAAGCGATTTCGGTTTACCGCTGCCAGATGACGTAGACGAAAATGAAAACGATTTGATTGATACTGCAGCAGAGAAATTAGAGCGAGAACAAAATGTAGCGTTGTTTAATAATGATCAAAGAGAAATTTTAGATTTAATTTTAAATGCCGTATCAGATAGTAATAGCAAAAATAGATATTTCTTTGTAGACGGTCCTGGTGGTATAGGAAAGACAATTTTATATAATACCCTCATCAGTATTTTAAGAGGTCAAAATATTAAGGTAATAGCCGTGGCGTGGACAGGAATAGCGGCTACTTTATTAAAAGGTGGACAAACTGTACATTCGGTTTTCAAGTTACCAGTACCTGTAAATGACGGCTGCGTATGTAAAGTTAAAGCGAATAGTAATGCAGGCAAACTAATAAAAGATGCAAGTGTAATCATCTGTGACGAAGTAACAATGATACCGAAACACGCGTTAAATGCAATAGATTTACTTTTAAAAGATTTAATGAACAATACGGTACCATTTGGCGGGAAAGTTATAGTATTAGGTGGTGATTTCATACAATGTTTACCGGTAGTAGATTATACAAATCATCGTACCACAATAATAGAAACTTGTGTAATAACAAGTCACTTATGGCAACTCTTTCAAAAATTTTCTTTAAAACAAAACGTGCGTGTAAATAGGGACGAAAAAGATTTTTCTGAGTATGTACTAAAAATCGGCAATGGTTTAACTGAAGTTGTCAAAATTCCTGCACACTGTGTATCACAAACGTCATTAGCTAATGATATATTTGGAGATAATGATATAGAGCCAAATAATATACACAAATTTACAGACCGCGCCATTTTAGCACCAACAAATGACGATACAATGGTAATAAACGAACAAGTATTAAATAAAATCGTAGGACAATCAAAAATATATTACAGTGCTGATTTTTGTGAAGGCGATGATAAAAATGAAATTAGTTATCCAACCGAATTATTAAATGCGTTAACACCAACCGGAATGCCTCCTCACAAATTAACGTTAACAGTGGGGGCAATAGTAATGTTACTAAGAAACATGAATCCAAAACGTGGGCTATGTAACGGTACAAGATTTATTATAAAAGATATGAAAACTAATTACCTTGATGTAGAAGTATTAACCGGGCAAAGTGCAGGTACCCGACTCTATCTACCAAGATTTGATTTAATTACCGATACAAATTTACCATTCAGTTTAAAACGTCGCCAATTTCCAATTCGATTAGCATTTTCAATGACAATTAATAAATCACAAGGTCAAACGTTTAATTTTGTTGGAATTAATTTAGAAAATCCAGTTTTCACTCATGGCCAATTATATGTTGCAATGTCGAGAGTACGGTCATCTAAAAACTTAAAAATAAAATTACCAGAATCAAATATTAACGAAAATTCTAAAGAAGGAATAACGACGAATGTGGTATTTAAAGAAATTTTAAACTAAACAAGATATTAAAATCATAATGAAATAATTTCAATTAAATTTTAATCAATAAAAAATTATATAACATTATTTTATGAAGTACATATTTGTAAACATTATTTCAAAATTTAAAAACATTATATAGAGGATTTCATAAACAAATTTTCAAAAAATTTAAATTAAAGTGCAAGTATTAAACCAATCTTTTCACATGATGAACATTATGCAGTATCTTAGCCAGGTTATTAAAAACCTTAAAGATAAAATTATCAGATTCAAATATTAAAAATAAAGATTTGAATTGTGAACAAATGGAGTATTTAGAAAAAAAAAAAATTAAACAAGTAGATATCATGATAAAAAATTGTTATATTTACAATGTCATAGTCATTTCGTAACTTATTGCAAAATTATGAACAAAATATCAATAATACATAAATTTCATTATAATTAATTTTAAAACTATATAAGAAAAAATATTTAATGTTTGAAGACAAAGACATTGAAATGAAATTTACTAAAACTAAATAAATCTAGCAAATACATATAAAAATATATAAAAAATTGCAATCCATTTAATAATTAATGAATGAACGTAAAATTTAAAAGCATTTAATATACAAAAGTATATAATAAATGATAACAGACAACCAGGCCATTCTACCATTGTATCTCAAAACTCATGCAACAGAATACTAATTTGTACTTATGTTTTTGGCATTATACTACAAAACCGCCAAGTATGGTAAAAATTTCAAGAACCATTTGGGGTTTTAATGTGTTATGTTCCAAGTCATTGTGACTGTTGCATGAATTTGAGAAATAAAGTTTTGATATTCATAAAACTATAAAAGTACAAATATTAACTACAATTTATTTAAACATACATTTTTTGGTAAAAATACCTTTTTATTTTTAATTACTTTGGTAGATGGCAAAACAATGGCTTGGACATAATGCATTAAAACCCAATACCAGTGGTATTTAAATTTTTGCTGTACTTTGATTTAGTATTATAGCCCGTGATTAAATAAATAAATATGAGAAATTAAATACATTAAAAAATAAACTTTATCAAAATTATTCGCCACATAATGGCTGGTTGAAATTAGGCATATGTAGCTCATTAAAACCTTAAATTTTTAAATTTAAAATTTTTAGAATATCGGAAAAACACGTATTATTATAAAAAAGATTATTGATGGTGTATATGAAATATAAAATAGAAATATAAGAAAGCAATAATAATAAATTTAAAATATAAAATAAAAGCATGTTGAAGTAATAATTATGATTTAAAAATGTGATTTAGAAATACTTAATAATATAAAAAGGAATAAGAAAGAATTTAAAATATAAACAATAAAAAATGTAAAATTTGATTTGTTAAATAATATCTGCAATATATTTAATAAATGTAATTGATATAAGTATTAAATATTATTCCAACATGAAAAGTGGTTCGTAAAATATTGTAAAAGGTAATAAAAAAGAACTTAAGTCTGATAATACCATTGCTCCTTTTACAAATTTTACGGACCTTGCCAAAATGAAAATACAATAAAAAGAATTATAAAAGGCAATTATAAATAAAACTATTCTCTACATAAAAGTTAATAAAATAATATTAACAATGAAAAACATAAATTAAATAAATAGTATAAAGCAATGGTTAAGTATTAGAAAAATTTTCTATAGCGTCTACATCCTGGTATATTGTATGTTTTACCAATATTTTCAATAATATACATTAAAAATTTTATTTAATGATAAAAAGGTCCCTACATTTAATAGTTAAATGAAAACCTATTTTATAGGTAAGTATAAAAAAATAATTTTAATTTTTTACATTAAAATACAATTATAATAAAATTATAATTAAATGCATATTTTACCTTTTACTACTACTAAAAGATTGGTTAAGCAACTTTTTTATTTTAATATAATACAACAGTCATTAGTTAATATTAACATTTTTCATTGTCAATAAAAAATGTAATAGCGCTTAAACAATACTGCTGTCAATAATTTTTAATTAATACCATCAAAAAATAAAGACGTTATACGAAAACTATCTAATACCAGGCTTAAGTTAAAACATGTTGCGTCTCTCTATAATATGTATTAGAAATGTGACGTTAAACAAAAGTATATAATAAATCGTAACATGTGGGCAGGCCAGTCTACCATTGTACCTCAAAATTCATGCAACAGAATATAAATACACATTTTTTTGGCAATATACTACATACTACTACAAAACCGCAAAGTATGGTAAAAATTCCAACTACTGCTGGTGGGTTTTGAAGTATTATGTAAGCAAGTCATTGTCACTGTTGTATGATTTTGAGTAACAATATTTTCATTTTTAAAAAACTACAAAAGTACAAATATTAACTGCAATTTATTTGGTAAGAGTACATTCAATTTATATTTTTTGTTTTAAATTACATTTTTATGTATATAATGTGTACCATATTATCTATAATTCCTTGGTAGGCTTGGCAAGACAATGACTTGTTACATAATACTTTAAAACCCTATACCAGTTGTATTTGGAATTTTTGCTGTACTTTGCTTCAATATTATAATAGCCCGTGGTTAAAAAAATTAAAACAATAAATAAGAAAAAATAAGCTTCATAATAATTACTCGTCACAAACCGGCTGGTGGGTATGAAGCTAATGAAACATATGACAACATTATAATAAAAAAAAACCACAAAGCGATCAATAAAAGAAAAATAAGAGAGTAATAAATCGCAAAAGTATGAATGTTTGTGTGAATGTTTGTATGAAATCGAGTTGCCAGGTTATCAAAATTTGTTTTTTATTTTATATGAAAGATTCTACAATTTTAACAATAATAACTGCAGTTAGTAAACAAATCGTATTCTTTTAATATTTTGTTGAGTTGAGTAAAATATTTCTATAAATTAACTAAAATGTAAATGAAATTTTTATTAATATTATTATACATTCATATTTTTAAATTATTTAACTTATTTGTATTAAAAATTATCTTGCAACTCAAATAATTTCTAATAAAAATTAAAATATAATGTCAGAAAACTTTTTCAAAATTATATATTTCTTAAAAAAAATGTAGATTGATTTGATAAACTTTTGTAACTAATTAAAAGTTAAATTCATACTATATAATAAAGTTACACAAATACCAAAAATCTTCATGATTCACAACAATGTGAAATGGTATGTTTTTCTTATGTTCTAAAAAATATCATTTGTGAATTTTATATTTATAGATATTGGAAACTGAAGTATACATTGCATTGTTCCTGTGAAGTACATCGAAGATTTTAAGTACGAGTTATATCCTTATTTGGACTATTGCAATTAATATAGAAGTTCTTTCATCTGAGGCGAAATTTTTTTTATAAAAAAGTGTTCAATGTTTACATATTTTTTATTAATTAGTAATATTTCCTTCTAAATACAGAACAATGGATCAAGTCCTGAGATGGAAATTTCCTTCATTCAATATTACAAGAAAAGGATTAAATTTCAATGGAAGCATATGGACTATTAGTCCAAATTAAATATATACTACGTTGATGTTAAACAATATTTGGAAAATGAATCCATTTTAAAACGAAGGCATCATTTGAATAAAAATTATCTTACTTTATTATATAAGTTTTCATTGTTTATAGGGTAGCAGTTTCACAAAAAATATATTTTTGGAAAACTTGTCAAGAATAACCTCCTTTGGAAAGCGATATTGAATATTTTGGAACTTAAAATGGAAACCACTCTATTCGCTGACGATTCTGCTACCATCGGAAAAACTATATTATTATTGACGAAGTTGTACAAGAATGGTAAATATATTTATATTTAAAGAAAAAAATATATTAATTAATTACTATTTTTTATTTAACAGAACGCATATCTGTTTGATGACTGGCGGAAAATTTCGTCGTATTTTCAGAAAGTAAACATTTAAATTAGTAAATGAAATGAAAGAAACATTCTTCAAATTTTGCGTGACAAATTCTACGAGAAAACTTTGCAATGTCCAAATAAAGTAAGTCAAAATTCATATTAACATTCTCTGTGGCCTTGATATACAGTATGTCATCGGATCGAGTTAGAAAGAAGGAAAACATTTTTATTTTTTATTTTACGAGAAACATGTATTCTTAATAAAAGTTTTTACATGTTTCAATACTGACAATTCAGTTTTAACCTTTTCAAATTTTCTTTTAGTCTCAGACAAAAGTCGAACATAGTTCGACTTAGAATTTTTCTAATTATAAGCCCCAAAAAACAAGTTTGCGTTATCATAGAAATTATTGTTAACATGACTTTAACTTTAGTTTCATAAATTTAACAACAAAAATAATATAAACAGTAACTATTCTACTCAATCGATTCACGGTTTGTTGAGCGCACAATTGTAATCTTCGATGCAATTATTTAACTTCTTTGAATTTCTTCCGCAGAGTTAACGACGTCACAGCGTCTCTAATTCTCTCCTTTAAATTCTCTACATTCGGTCGAAGATAATTTGCATAAACTATTTGTTTCCAACGGCCCCAAAGATAAACATGAGACCGATTGCCATAGCATTGAATTAGGTAAAATCGTTGTTTTTTGACAACATTTTTAACGATTACAACAGATTTTCCTAATTGACAGTCAATGAAATTAAATAAATAATTCCAGTTATTTTCAAATAAGTCGACCTGTTTTCGTTTTTCTCTGAAACTAAAAGAAAATTTGAAAAGGTTAAATCTGAATTGGTCGTTTTGCCCACTGCTTCTTTGGAAAACGCTCTTTCTTTATGGCAATTCCAATATATTTAAATAATGTAAGTGTTATTACCGGTTCGATTCATTCTTTCACATTATTCTTTTTGTTTAGTTATCGTCTTTTGCTAACGTTTTTGGCGGTTTTCCGTTAGCATTTACAGGGAATCCTGAAGACTAATTCGTTCCGCCCAGAAGATTTTTACTACATAGTTTATTGTGATTATTATTTATTGTAATATTTTAATAATATATAACTTTCCTATTTTGTGTATCTAAGTTATAATTATACATCTGTTGAAGAAAACTGATTTTAAATGCTTCAAATTTCTTTCTTTTAATACAATTTTCTTAAAAAAAATATTTCGTATTTATTCGTATTATCGATAAACAAAAAATTCATCTTGGGTCAGTACTGCATAATTTAATTTTCCCGCCCGAGAAAAATGGTGGCATATCGGCGAAACTCAAGTAAGTAAAAATAATAAAATAATCATCTTCATGAGGTAAATTTTAACTATATTATCTAACAAATATAAAAGTAAAACCCAATTTTAAAATGACATTATTTACACTTGCAATTCATACGTTTCATTATAAAAATTTCTTTTGTAAGCACAGCAGTTCTGAAACTTTTTTATAATAACATAATCAAATCTAACTGATCAAAATTATAGTACAAAGAAATGTTTAATAGCGATGTGTCGTTTTAAAAGGTTTTAATTGTTATTTGTAAATTTATTTTTATAAATGTTGTGTGAAGTAAATTTTGAAGCAAATCGGTTCTCAAACAGTAGAGTTTCATATAACTATAAAATTACACATTTATTCAAGGACATTTTATTACTACTAGATTTATATTTCATTTTTAATCAAACACGAAATAAAATTAAATATCGTTAATGAAAAGACTGCAGTATTACAATGAAAAAAAATTAGCTTCCACGGAATAAAATTAGTAGTCATGTTTTAATTATGATACCTATGTTACCGACATTCCGAAAGTTAGTTGACAGTTTCATTTTATACAATTTTTGTTCATATTTTTTCTTTGGAATAAAAATGTAAGTAGAGAACTGAGAAAAACTCCAGTATAATATATTGTAATTAAGAATTGCTTACTTTTAACTGTAAATAGTGCTATTGTTTCCAAATAATATTTGAATTTTTAAACGTTAAACTGAATAAAAAATCGGTTCTCAAACAGTGGAATTTCAAATAACTAACTATAAAAATGCACATTTATTCAAGGAAATTTTATTACTACTATATTTATATTACATTTTAAATCAAACACGAAATAAAATTAAATAGTAGTTAATTTTTAAATTTATAAATTAATATTGTCAATCCTAATACAACTGCCATCGTCTTCAGTGAAGTTAGTCTAGGAATATTTGGTTTTAATTTAGTTACTTCGTCATACATTTAAATTAAATACGTTATGTTTTAAACTTAAATTAGTTGTAGCACCTTTGCTCAAGTCTATTATTCATGAAATTGTATTTAAATCTTTGATATTAATACTCTATAAGAAGATATAATCGTTCATAGTCTGATTGTCAAAGTGACGGATGACAGCGTGATTTTTCTTAAATTTAGACATGGCTATTAGGAGTTATCTACACAGGAGCGATTTTTGCGGAATCCAGAATTCATTTTGCTATATTATCATAAAGAGAATTTATTTTATTAAGAAATGTAAAGAAGTTAGCAATGTATTGTGTATCACAACTTGTACAAATGAAACTACTGCAAGAAACAAAGTATTTGTTTACATATGTGTTATTTCTATAATTTTACCTTCAATTGTATCTGTGTAGTGAAGTCACATTTAAATAAGAATTCTAAAATACAGTCCAAAACTGATCAGTCTATCATTTGGAACAAGACTTTATAAACGCAGGTTGAAAAATATCACAAAGTTTCAATAAAACCATTCTACAAAAACACGACTGGAAATTTTCTTGATATTCTTTTTACATTTTCAGAACATAAGCAAAGAAATTTTGTCTGAAACGAGTGCATAAAGTATTATACCTATAGGGAAATTAAATGCAGATTAAAAAATCCCCATAAAACTACATATTCTGTAATGAACTCTTTCATTGTAGATGTACATATGTACCAATAGAATTAGATTGCTACAGAGAAAATATAACAGTGATTATTATAATGAAAATGTTGTTATTAAGAATCAATGGCTACAATTTTTATTGTAATCAAGCTATGCGTTATGGCTTGGAAACCAAAACTGAAGCGAAATCAGTATTTCAAGCTTCAACTAATATATTATACAAGAAATTGGACATGTAGTGTTGTAATATTATCTAACCAACCATACTTAGCATGTAGTGATGATAGTTTTATCAAAACAGAAAACGGATTTGAACTTTTGGAAATAAAATGTCCTTATTCCTGTCAAAACAAATTCATTGTAGATTTACAAAATAAAAAATCAGCTGTAAATGATTTAGAATTCCATTAAAATAGTAACGTTAAACTCAAGAAGTCCGACAAATATTACACACAAGTCCACTTTTCAAAGCACATACTTTATATTACCGTTTGCCATTTCATTATTCGTAGAAAAAGATGAGAAGTTTCTATCTACAATAATTCCAAGGATTAGCGACTTTTTTTTTAAATATTTCATACAGATTGTTCTAAATAAGTTTTAATTATAATGTAATCAATTTTTATGCATTTTGATCAAATATTTCATAACATTATTTTCAATATTAAATATTATAAAAGCCCTTAAGATTTACTCTGGGGATTCAAGTTTTTTTCTTTTCACATCATACAGGTGATTTGGAAATAAATAAAACAACACTGGCACCACCAGTTAGTTTGGTATGTCACGTATTCAAAATATTATTATGTTCTTGTTTTCGCTTAGAATAATAAATTTCATTTATGCCTAAAAATATTATTTTAAAATATATACATAATTAAATATAAAAATATTTAATTAAGTAATTATATCGATTCCTTCTTTAGCAGATGCAATAAATTTCATAATTAGTGCCATCTATGTGATTTTTTTAAACTGTTAAAAATATTGTTCTTTTTTCTGATATACATACAAACAAATTTTACAAAGACTGGTGTAAACGGTATTGTTAAACCTATAAAAATTATGTGTACAGGAGTACAGGGTGAATACTGAAAACTTTGACATAGGGAAAAAACATGGGAAAACAGTTTTTTGCTGTTTCCATCTGCCCCGGTAAATAAAATCAGGTGTATATGGTATCGTTAGTTAGATTAGTTAATTTTGCATCTAATAAAACCAAATGTTGTGTAATATGGCCTTTTCTAACTGAAATATTTGATAAAATAAATTGTATTTTGAAGGTTATCCTTCATATTTTCGAATAAGAAACGTCTAAAACAAAATGCTTCATAGCCGAGTGGATAAGAGGGCGGATTCATAATATAAATAATCTACAAGACCTGGTTCGAGACCACCTCGACCCTGTTTTTTTTTTTATTTAATGGTATCAGGCTGGCTAGACCAGTACTATGGGATAAGACAGAATATTTCATGTCGATCGGCTTTTGTTTTATGCAAAAAGTTGTCAGAAGTATGTCGTGTTTGGTATCAAATGAAAGGTCTCGGAGCGGTCTAGCGTGCAGAATTGACAAAAGTGTGCTATGTCGATCGGTATTTGTATTTTGCAAAAAGTTGTCAGAAGTGTTTGGTATTTGGTATCAAATGAAAGGTTACAATGAAGGCTGGTGTGCAGAATTAACGAACATGGTCAATGTCGATCGGCTTTTGTTTTTTGCAAAAAATTATTAGAAGTATATCGTGTTTGCAATCTAATGAAAGGTCTCGGTGAGGCCTGACGTGGAAATGTGTAATAATTGTTTCATGTCGATCGGCATTTGTTTTTTGCACTGACAGCGGAGCTCTAGGGAATGCTCGGCGTAGCCGAGAATTCGTTATCTCCTATACTAAACGATTACATTCACTATATATCTATCTATAGATTCATCACGAGCATCGAGTAACAATTCCTATAGCCTGAACCATGCAAGTGATTGTTATAATTTTTTTTTAATATGTGGGGGCTAATGAGATCTGGTGCCTTTTGGGTGTCTCATATTTTTACTGTTAGTAGTTTTCGTGTGAAAAATTTAAACTATGTACAAATTCTGCCTTGAATCAATGGATCTTACAGGCCATGTTTAAGTTTAAGAAGAATCACGCCGTCATCCGTCACTTTTGACAATCTGTCTATGAACTTTAAATGAGTATATCTTTTAATAGAACATTGATATCAAAGATTTATAAACAATTTCATGAATAATAGACTTGAGCAAAAGTGTTACAACTAATTTAAGTTTAAAACATAACGTATTTATTTAATATAAATTTTGACGTTTCCAATGTCAAAAGTCAATGTTGCCAAATGTGTGATAAAGTAACTAAATTAAAAACAAATATTGACAATATTAATTTATAAATTTAAAAATTAACTACTATTTTTTAATACAAACAGTGTTGCCAAATTATAAAGTAAGTTAATAAAAATCAAACATTCCTAAATAAAATAAATTGAATACTTTGCTGTGTTTGTTATCAAAAGAAAGGAAACCATAAGGACCAGTTTTAAAATGACAAAAAAAATGTGTCATATCGATCTGCATTTGTTTTTCGGAAAAAGTTGTTAGAAGTAGGTCGTCCTTGAGTTTTGAGGAAACGACACAATGTAAACGGTTGTGCACGAATGACAAAAATGTTCTACGTAAATTAGAATTTGTTTTTTGCAAAATGTTGTCAGAAAAATGTTGTGTTTGGGTATTTTTGAATTACAAAAGTCAATGTTGCTAAATGTTTAATAAAGTAACTAAACAAAGAACAAATATTCCCAAATGAAAAGTTACTGAAGACAGTGAATGTTATATTAGGCTAGGTCACGATGAGGGATAGCGTGCAGAATGAACAAAAATGTTCTATATCGAACGGCTTTTGTTTTTTGGAAAAAGTTGTGAGAAGTATGTGGTGTTTGGTATCAAATGCAAAGGGTCGATAAGGGCTGGCGTGTAGAATTAACAAAAAAGGTCAATGTTAATCGGCTGTAGTTTTTTGCAAAAATTTCTCAACGATATGTCGAGTTTGGTCTCAAATGAAAGAAACAACCTGTCATCTGTCACTTATGACAATCAGTCTATGAACTTTAAATGATTGTATTTTCAAGTAGCACATTGATATTAAAGAAGTGAATACAGTATCATGATTAATAATCTTGAGCAAAGGTGTTACAACTAATTTAAGTTTAAAACATAACGCATTTAATTAATATAAATTTTGACGTTTCCAATGTCAAAAGTCAATGTTGCCAAAAGTATGATAAAGTAACTAAATTAAAACCAAATATTCCTAAACTAACTTCACTGAAGACGGTGGCAGTTGTATTAGGGTTGACAATATTAATTAATAAATTTAATAACTACTACAGTGAATGTCATATTAGGCTAGGTCACGATAAGGGCTAGCGTGCAAAATGAACAAAAATGTTCTATATCGAACGGCTTTTGTTTTTTGGAAAAAGTTGTAAGAAGTATGTGGTGTTTGGTATCAAATGAAAACGTTCGATAAGGGCTGGCGTGTAGAATTAACAAAAAGGGTCAATGTTGACCGGCTTTTGTTTTTTACAAAAATTTCTCAAAGTTTTATGCAAAAAGTTTTCAGAAGTATGTCGTGTTTGGTATCCAATGAAAGGTTTTAGAGAGGTCTAGCGTGCAGAATTGACAACAGTGTGCTATAGCGATCTGTATTTGTTTTTTGAAAATAGTTGTCAGAAGTGTGTAGTGTTTGGTATCAAATGAAAGGTTTCAATGAAGGCTGGTGTGAAGAATTAACGGAAATAGTCAATGTCGATCGATTTTTGTTTTTTGCTAAAGGTTGTCACAAGTATATAGTGTTTGGTATCAAATGAAAAGTCTCGGTGTGGGTTAGCGAGTAAATATGATAAAAATGTTTCATGTCGATCGACTTTTCTTTTATGCAGAAATTTGTAAGTATGCCTTGTTTAGTATCAAATGAAAGCTCGGTGAGGGCTGGGGTACATAAATGACAAAAATGTTTTATGTCGACCGGCTTTTATTTCTTGCAAAAATTTCTCAAATGTTTGTCGAGTTTGGTCTCAAATGAAAGGTCCCGTTGTGGGCTAGCGTACAGAATTGACAAAAATGTTTCATTCTGATCGGCTTTTGTCTTCTGCAAAAAGTTCTTAAAGGTATGTCGAGTTTGGTCTCAAATAAATCGTCTTGTTAAGGGCTAGCGTGCAGAATTGACAAAAATGTGCTATGTCGATCGGTTTTTGTTTTTTGCAAAAAATTGTCAGAAGTATGTGGTGTTTGGTATCAAATGAAAAGGCTCGATAAGTCCTGGCCTGTAAAGTTAACAAAAAAGGTCAATATTGATCACCTTTTGTTTTTTGTAAAAATTTCTCAAAGGTATGTCGAGTTTGGTCTCAAATGAAAGGTCTCGTTGAGGGCTATCGTGCAGAATTGACTAACATGTCCTATGTCGATCGGCTTTTGTTTTATGCAAAAAGTTGTCAGAAGTATGTCGTGTTTGGTATCAAATGAAAGGTCTCGGAGAGGGCTAGCGTGCAAAATAGGTCCATAAACCATAATCCAAATATGAAAGTTTTATATTGAAAATGTAAAATATTTACTATTTTATGAATAATAAAGCAACAATTTAAAAAAACAAATATTTTTTAATAACGAGTTATAGTGAATTTAATATTAATTTACGTCACGTACACTCAAAAAGATTCTATTGGCCAGAAATTTGAAAGTTGGCCTTCCGCCTCAAACTTTTTTGTATAACACTCAAATATAAAATAAATACTATAAAATTGATAAAAGAATATAATTTTTGTTTGTATTAGGTTAAATATTAACGAAGTATGATTTATAAAATTAAAAATAATACTTTTATTTTAAACACATTATCAAAATTGCTCTCATGAAACACCTCTGTTTCACTGCCACTGAATGAGTGTAGCTGACGTCTCGATCGCATTACAACGTTTTAAAAATTTATATTTTGCTTATTATAAGGAATTTTCACATCGGAGTTTCAATAATCATCATAATTTCCAATGAAGTTTCATAAAATAAAATAAAAAAAATGGTTTATGGGCCCATTGACAAAAATGTGCTATGTCGATCGGTATTTGTTTTTTGCAAAAAGTTGTCAGAAGTGTGTGGTGTTTGGTATCAAATGAAAGGTTCCAATGAAGGCTGGTGTGCAGAATTAACGAAAATGGTCAATGTCGATCGGCTTTTGTTTTTTGAAAAAGGTTGTCACAAGTATATAGTGTTTGGTATCAAATGAAAAGTCTCTGTGTGGGTTAGCGTGTAAATATGATAAAAATGTTTCATGTCTATCGACTTATGTTTTATGCAGAAAGTTGACAGAAGTATGTCGTGTATGGTATCATATGGAAGGTCTCGGTAAGAATTGGGGTACATAAATGACAAAAACATATCATGTCGACCGGCTTTTGTTTTTTTGCAAGAAATTATTAGAAGTATATCGTGTTTGCAGTCTAATGAAAGGTATCGGTGAGGCCTGACGTGGAAATATGATATAATTGTTCCATGTCGATCGGCATTTGTTTTTTGTACTGACAGCGAAGCTCTAAGGAATGCTCGGCGTAGCCGAGAATTCGCTAGTCCTATATACTAAAAGGCATGTGTCGTGATGTTTATTTATTTTCATCACGACGATCGCCAAATTTTGTTATAAGCCTAACTGCCTGAACCATAAAAGGGATCGTTGTAAAAAAATTTTTAGATTGCAGGGAATAATGTGTAGTTGTGCCTTTTGGGTGTTTTATATTTTTACTGTGAGTGGTTCTTGTGTAAAAAAATAAAAACTGTGCAAAATTAATAACTTGAAACAATGGATCCTAGTAGCCATGTCTAAATTTAAAAAGAGTCACGAGGTCATCTGTCACTTGACAATCTGTCTATGAACTTTAAACGATTATAACTTTTTATAGAACATTGATCTTAAAGAAGTAAATACAGTATCATGTATTATAGTCTTGAGCAAAGGTGTTACAACTAATTTAAGTTTAAAACATATCGCATTTAATTAGTATAATTTTGACGTTTCCATTGTCACAAGTCAATGTTGCCAAATGTGTGATGAAGTAAATAAATGAAAACAAAATATTCCTAATCTAACTTTACTGAAAACGGTGGCAGTTGTATTAGGGTTGACAATATTAATTTATAAATTTAAAAATTAACTACTATTTTTTAATACAAACAGTGTTGCCAAATTATGAAGTAACTAATTAAAAATCAAATGTACCTAATTAAATGGAATTTTTGTTTTACGTGGCTATTATTATATTATGTATTTACCTGCGTTTTTCCCACAACTGATAATTTTACATCATAATCCTTCTAAGTTTGCTTCCGCGCCCGAATTTTATAATTCTTTATCATATTTTAGCTAAAGGAAAACATTGCAACACGAAAATTGCTATTTCAAGTGTGGTAGGTATTCTAGAATCCAGCCTATGTAGCTTAAAATATACAACGTATTCATTAAAATGACACCCGAAAATTTGATGTTTATTATCTGATGGGTACCACGTTTTGGTTACTTTTGCATGTCCAATGCTTTAAACCATCCATAGTATAGATCCTAAACCATGAATATGAATGTTTTGACAAAAACATCCATTTCAAGAATAGGTAAAATCTGACTTAATTTTTGTAAAAAATCATATAAATATTTGCTTCCACGCCCAAATTTTTTGATTCTTTATCATATTTTAGATAAAAGGAAACATTGCAACAAGAAACATGCTATTTCAAGTGTGGTAGTTATTTTAGAATCCAGCCAATGTAGCTTACAATATACAACGTTTTCATCAAGAATAGGTAAAATCTGACTTTATTATTGTAAAAAATGATTTAAATATTTGCTTCCGCGCCTGAATTTTATAATTTTTCATAATATTTTAGCTAAAAGAAAACATTGCAAGAAGAAAATAGCTATTTCAAGTGTGGTAGGTATTCTAGAATCCAGCCCATGTAGCTTACAATATACAACGTATTCTTTATAATGACATTCGAAAATTGAATGTTTATTATCTGATTGGTACCACGTTTTGGTCAATTTTGCAAGTCCAATGCTTAAAATTTTATGATGCTTTATCATATTATAGCTAAAAGGAAACATTGCAACAAGAAAATTGCTATTTCAAGTGTGGTAGGTATTCTAGAATCCAGCCCATGTAGCTTACATTATACAACATATTCATCAAGAATAGGTAAAATCTGACTTAATTTTTGTAAAAAATCATATAAATATTTGATTCCGCGCCCGAATTTTATAATTCTCCATCATATTGATGATGATATTGATGGACAGTCGTAAAGAGTAGACGTGTCTTGCAGCGGTTCCACATATTTTTATATTTGCTGCTTATAATTTTATATAGAAATATCTATTTTTTAGAAATGAGTTCTACAAGAAATACAGCAGCTATTGTTAAAGAGGTGACTGATCTTCTTTTGGACGCGGATAGTAATTTCGTGACCACCTTAGCAAATAAAGTGTGTGAAAGAATTGAAAAGAATTTAGAAGATCAGGCAAAAATTTATGAAAGAGTGATAAGTGATCTTAAATGTGAAAACTTAAAACTAAAAAGAATGATCGATGATCAAGGACAGTATTCACTGCCGAAATAATGTGCGCGTATTTGGTGTAGAAGAAGAGCCAGGCGAAAACAATGAAGACAAGGTGCGTAATGTACTTAATAATAAACTTAAAATAAACATTAAACCAGAAATGATTGATTGGTGTCATCGTGTTGGTATTAAATATAATTCTAGACCGCGTGCAATTATTATTAAATTCAACTCTTATAAACAACGTACAATGGTTCTTAATAATAAAAAACAACTGAAAAATTCTAAAATATCAGTGGTGGAAGATCTTACTAGAGACCGGTTGAACTTAATAAAATGTGCAAGAAAAAAGTATGATTTTAAAAATGTTTGGTCCCGTGATGGTAAAATCTTCATTAATATAAATGGAAACGCGCATCACATTAAAGACACTGAATCACTGGCTGCAGCTCCCAATTTAAGAAATTGATTATTGTATGTACTATGGAACTGCTACTAATTCTACTGCCACTACTACACGAATTTATTTTTTTCATCTTTAAAGAATATCTATTTTTGTAATTTTGTCATCTTTGCTGATCTGTGTATTCTTGCAATAATATACGTGAATAAACATTTATGAATCTGAATCAATCACCTGTTTCAAGTGCTGAGGTCACTGAACTTTATAATGGTTTCTTTAAAATTGTACATGTAAATATAAGATCGTTAAATGCTAACTTTTTTGATTTTAAAGATTTCGTACTGGAACATAATTTTGATATTATTGCGGTTTCTGAAACTTGGATAAATTCAAACGCACCTCAATCCTTATTTAGTATTGATGATTACAATTTAATTAGCTCCAAGAGAATAAATAAAAGAGGTGGTGGTGTTGCTTTTTATGTTCGTAAAGGGATTAAATTCAAGGTATTAGATACAAGTTTCATTACTCCAAATAATACTGAATATTTATGGATCCAGTGTGCTATCTATAATTTTAAAATATGTGTTGGTGTAATCTACAATCCGCATAGAAATTTTTACAAGGATTTGTCAATTTTAGATAACTTTTTTGAAAAGTTTAATGTAGACAATGATTATATAATATGTACTGGTGATATTAATATTGATTTGTTTGAAAATAATTTCCGAACTAAATTTTTTCTTGATATTATGAAAACAAATAATATGCACCAATTAATTGTAGATTGCACAAGGCCTACTTCTAATTTACTTCTCGATGTTATGATAATATCTGATGATTCGATATGTAATAATTCCGGTACATTACCCTTTAATACTATATCAGACCACGAAGCAGTGTACTGTGTATTAAATTTCCCAACACCTGTTATAAATAAAAAAATTGTTACATATAGAGATTTTAGGAATTTAAACTTGGAATATTTAATGAAAGATGCTAATAACGTTAATTGGGATGAAATTTTTAATTTTAACGATATTAATAAAAAAGTTGAATATTTAAATAATAATATTTGTGAGCTGTTAGATGAATACGCACCTTTAAATTCATTCAAAACGAAAAGAAAATATTGTCCTTGGATTACACCCGTAATAAAAATTATGCAAAACAAGAGAGACAAAGCCCTGTTGGACTTTAAAAAGTGTAAGTCTGAAGCAAAATGGAATTACTATAAAAGTATTAGAAATTTAACAACTTCTGCTATACGTCGGGAAAAAGAAGCGTATATAAAATATCAAATTATTAATATTATTAACAACACAAATTTGTTATGGAAAAATTTAAATAAAATTGGTGTAAATTCTAATGCAAACTGTAATATTCCTTCAGAGCTTTGTAACACATCTGATTACGGACAATATATTCTAAACCAAATAGAAACTACGAGTATTAATCCAAATATACTTAATAATTATGAAAATAGTATGTTCTCTGATAAATGTAACGAATTATTTAAATTTTCAGCGGTTACCAGTTTATATGTGGAGCAAGTAATTAAAAAAATTAAATATAGTCTAGTTGGATTAGATGAAACTCAATTAACATGCTAACTCTCATTTTACCACGCATTATTAATCATATTACTCATATTATAAATTACTGTTTAATAAACGGAGTAGTTCCTAACGTATGGAAATCAGCCATTATTAAACCTATTTGTAAAAATTCTTATCCAAGTACATTTGACCATCTTAGACCGATTAGTATACTGCCAATTTTAAGTTCTAGAAAAAATATGTTTTGAACAGATGATGACTTTTATAAACAAATTTGATATTTTACCGTCTTCACAATCCGGATTTAGAAAAAGCTATAGCACGCAGACATGTTTATTAAATATGGTAGATGATTTAATAAAAAGTTTCGACGATTCTTAAATAAGTTTAAGTGCTCAAATTGACTTTACAAAAGCATTTGATCTAGTGGATTAAAATTTCTTGCTAGCCAAATTGAAATTTTATAACTTTTCACAAAATGCTCTTATTTTTTTCAAAAATTATTTACAAAATCGAAACTTCATAGTGCATATGTCATCTGATAATGGTACTTCTATATCATCTCTCATTCCATTATCACGTGGTGTACCGCAAGGTTCTATATTAAGACCTTTACTTTTTATTCTCTTTGTCGCTGATATGCCAACAGTTTTTAAATCTTGTTCTGTTTATTCATATGCTGATGATACAAACGTGGTCAAAAGTTTTAATTATAATGAACGAGAAAAAGCTTTTGTAGAATTTAATCGAGACCTTCAAAATCTGAGGAAATCAAGTCTTCCAACCTTCTTTATATCTTAAAGATACACAAATAAATTATAGTGCCACAGTGAAGACTTTAGGATTAAATATTGATAAAGAAATAAAATTTAATGAACATATAAAAATTAAATTAACGTCTGCTAGACTCAAACTTAGACAAATTTATCAATATCGTCATATATTATCATCTTAAATTAAATTGAAGTTGGGTAATTCTCTTATTATGCCGATATTTGAGTATTGTGCTTGTGTATATGTCCCCAACCTTACAAAGCAAGACATTAATAGAATTACTCTCTTTCAAAATTCTTGTTTACGTTTTGTTTATATTGTGCGGAAATTTGATCCCATATCGTCATACCGACAGGAAGCTAATATGAGTTTTATAGATGAGAGAACTAATTATCTTTATTTGTGTCTAATTCATAAAATTTATACGACAAACATTCCATCCTACCTATATTGTAAACTAAATGTCAAAGAATATAACTATAATTTTCGTGGTACTGATTTATTTGTAGTTCCTTCTTTTAAGAAAACTAAATTTAAAGGTTCATTTTCATGTCAAGCTCCTAAATTATATAACAAAATTCCTAATTCCTTAAAGTCTATATCATTAAATAATTTTAAACATAACATGTTTTAGCTAAAAGAAAACATTGCAACAAGAAATGCATTTCAAGTATGGTAGGTATTCTAGAATCCAGCCCATTTAGCTTACAATATACAACGTATTCATCAAAAATAGGGAAAATCTGACTTTGTTTTTGTAAAAAATCATATAAATATTTGGTTCCGGGCCCGAATTTTATAATTCTTCATCATATTTTAGCTAAAAGAAAACATTGCAACAAGAAAATTGCTATTGCAAGTGTGGTAGGTATTCTAGAATATAGCCCATGTAGCTTACAATATACAACGTATTTATCAACATAAGGTAAAATCTGACTTTATTTCTGTAAAGAATCATATATATATTTGTTTCCGCGCTAGAATTTCATAATTTTTCATCATATTTCAGCTAAAAGAAGACATTGCAACAAGAAAATTTCTATTTCAAGTGTGGTAGGTAATCTAGAATCCAGCCCATGTAGCTTACAATATTTAACGTATTTATCAAAAATAGGGAAAATCTGACTTTGTTTTTGTAAAAAATCACATAAATAATTGCTTCCGCGCCCGAATTTTATAATTCTTCATCATATTTTAGCTAAATGAAAACATTGCAACAAGAAATTTGCTATTGCAAGTGTGGTAGGTATTCTAGAATCCAGCCCATGTAGCTTACAATATACAACGTGTTCATCAAGGAAAGGTAAAATCTGATTTTATTTTTGTAAAAAATCATATAAATATTTGCTTCCGCGCCCGAATTTTATAATTCTTCATCATATTTGAGCTAATAGAAAACATTGCAACAAGAAAAATGCTATTTCAAGTGTGGTAGCTATTCTAGAATCCAGCCCATGTAGCTTACAATAATAATAATAATAATAATAATTTATTAAAGAGAGATTCGGCTTAAAAGCCGGTTTACAATTACTCTGACAACATGGTATATATATTTGATAACAATAAATTAAATTACAGTATAAGTGAGTGTATGCAAATTATAAAGATGGACAAATGTAACAATATTAAAAAATTATACATATAATCAGATAAATAAATAAATTAGTAAATATGTGAATAAAATTTCATACTTAAATATTAAACACAATAGAATAACATATACATTTTTATTTACAATAAATTTAAACTTTGCAACTTTGCTATGATTACCCTTGACAGAAATGTTTATATGAAATTTTGTTGTTACATTAATAAGCAATAATATTAAAAATACACAAATACAGGCAATAAAATAAATGAATTAAAATTTCATACTTAAATATTAAAAATAATAAATAACATGTACATGTATTTTGATTTAAAATAAGATAAAACTTGGCAACGTTGCTATGATTAACCTTGACATGGAAAGGAATGAGATATTTTGAAGTTCTTGTTTTTACAGTCTTGGATAGAATCCTCTACTAAGTAATATTCTTTAAAAATAAGTGTCTTTTTTATTGTATTTATTGCCTTAACTCAGATGGCAATAAATTGTAGAACTTGGCTCCAGCATAATTACAAGTTCTTTCAAAAGCAGTTGTTTTATGGGCAGGTAAGGTTATGTTTATTTGTTTTTGTCTAGTGTTGTGTACCGAATTGCACATATTGAAGTCGTTATCGTTGTTAAATGTATGTTTCAGAGTCTCTAATATATAGATGGATGGTATAGCTAGGATATTCAGCTGCTTAAAGTTGCGTCTACAAGATTGACGTAGAGACAAATTAAGTAAAATGCGAATGGCTCGTTTTTGCATGCCGAATACATCATATAACATAGATGAGGAGCCCCAGATAATGATGCCATATGTAGCAACTGAGTTAAATAGTGCAAAGTATTGTGTACGTAAAACATTTGCGTCTACATGAGTTGATAACATGCGTAGAATATAACAGCATTTACTTAGTTTGTTGATAGTTTCTGTCGAATGGGAGGACCATTTGGTGTTCGAATCTAACAAAATACCTAGACAAGGTAGAGTATCAGTGAGGGTGACGCTAACATTCCATGTTGCAGTTTCAACGATCTTGCAAGCATTAAGGTAAAATTGTATAAATTTTGAATTGTTTAAGTTGAGCTTCAAATTATTGACATTACACCAGTTTGTAATACTGTTTATGATAGTATTGATGGTATTTTCAATGAGATCTGGTTCACGGCTGGACACCAAAAAGTAAGCGTCATCTGCATAAAGTACACACGATGTATTTTCAACATGCATGGGAAGGTCGTTTATGTAGATAAGAAATAATATTGGTCCTAAGACTGATCCCTGAAAAAATCAAAATCTTTTTCTTGGATCAGGTGCGTTAAAGAAGAAATTTCAACGAACTTCAAGTTTTCCTTAATAAAGATACAAGTGCCACCACGTATGTATGTTTTTCTGCAGAAGCAAGAAGCTGTAGTATAGTTGGGGAGTCGTAATGCATTGAATTCTTCTTTTTTGAGCCAGCGTTCGTTGAGTAAAATGACTTATGGTTTAATATTATAAGTATTGAGGAATGCTTCGAGTTCTAGTGGTTTTTTTTGTAGGCCTTGAATATTTAAATAAAATATATGAAATCTGTGGTTTTGATAAGGGACGAAAATAATAATTGTTTTTGGTACGTTTATTTGAAAAATTGCTTTTATTGCTCTGGTTTTGTTGAACTGGTTGTTTTTTAGCGATATCTGTTACCGGTTGTACTGAGGAAGATGAATTTGGGGCACGGTTTGGAGTCAATGCGTTGACTTCTTCGCACATGGAGACCAGTAATGATTTGACTGGAGCAATATCCTGCGGCATGGAGAAAGGAGAATCAGGAGTACCGATGTAGCCGTCTTCACTTAAAGCTCCGGAGTATTCTAGTGTGGGCAAGTTATTGTGGGTGTAAAATTTACCATTAATCACAAGGTTTAATTTCTTTTGTTGGACGTTATACCCTAATGATTTTGCTTGTTTTTTATATTCGAGCAAGTGTTTATTAATTTGCTGTTCTTTAGAAGTAAAATCGTCCTTAATAAATATGTTAGTACCTTTTAATTTGTAATTTAGAAATTTAAGTAGAACTGACCTTGTTTTACCAGCTAGTTTTCGACCAAGTCTCTTAATTAGACATATGTCATCGACAGTTACGGATAGTGACAGTTCAGTTTTAAATAAGTTAAGAATTAGAGACGATAGGTCTTCATTTTCACTTTCTACCAGATTTGTTAGTAAGATGTTGTTAGCTTTTATTTCTTTTTCTAATGCATTTACCTGCTGTTGTAATTTTAAATTTTCATCTTTTAAGTTTTTTAATTGTAATGATGTTTTTTCTATATAATTATGTAATGTAGTGTCGAGAACTGAACTTATCATTTATCTTTTGAAATTCAGATTTGTAGATATGCCATAATTTCATTATTTGTCGCTATTTTAATTAGATATATGTAGATGATGAGTGGAGCAAGTATGTAAAACGGGTTGCTTGGATGAAAAACTTTTTGTTAAACTTGCAGCAAATTGCAATAACTAATGACGAAATAATTTGTTTATGTTTTGTTTAATTAAATTTGCAGAAATTTTGTCACAAATCATAGACAGCAATGTAGATATATGCACCTATATGTAGCACTTAACGCACAAATAATTTTGCAACAGCAACCACTCGAATGTTAATCACTGAGTTTTACGCGGCAAAACAATTAAAGAACAAACCACCAAAAAAGTTCAAAGAAATCGAACGGATGCACTGTACACTCACTTGTACAACGTATTCTCAACGTACAATGTATTATACAGTGTGTGCAAAGAAATGCGGAACATAGGACTTTAACATGGAATTTCAAAAAATTGCGGATACTCTCTCTCCTGATAGATTTAGAGCAAAAATGCAAGAGTACAAAGTTGTTCAAAATTAAATTCTACGTCAGATAAGATTATAATTGTTGCAACAGCACGTCTGCAGTACGAAATATATTAAATATGAAATGTAACATTTACGTTCAAAATCAGACACCCATGGAAATAAAAGAAAATATTTATGTGTCATTTGTGACAGTTATAGTAACCTTACTTTGTGTTCAATATTTTTATTAATTATATTTGTACTATTTTTTTAATATTAGCGTATTGTTAAAGAAATGAATATAAATACAACTTAAATAATATTAAAATATAGGCAATAACTATTATAATTAGTGAAACTTCTCTAAACTGACAGATAGATATTTTCTTTTATTTCCATGGCTATCTGATTTTTAACGAAAATATTACATTTTATATTTAATATATCTCGTATTACAGGCCTGCTGTTGCAACAATTATGATCTTATCTGACGTAGAAATTAATTTTGAACAACTTTGTACTTTTGTAGTTTTGTTCTAAATTTATCAGGATAGAGAGTATCCGCAATTTTTTGAAATCCCATGTTAAAGTCCTATGTTCCGTATTTCGTTGCACACCCTGTATATACAACGTATTCATCAAGAGTAGGTAAAATCTGACATTATTTTTGTAAAAAATCATATTAATATTTGCTTCCGCCCACGAATTTTATAATTCTTCATCATATTTCTGCTAAAAGAAAACATTGCAACAAGAAAATTGCTATTTCAAGTATGGTAGGTATTCTAGAATCCAGCCCATGTAGCTTACAATATACAACGTATTCATTAAAATGACACCCAAAAATTGAATGTTTATTATCTCATTGGTACCAGGTTTTGGTCACTTTTGCATGTCCAATGCTTAAAACCATCCATAGTATAGATCCTAAAGCATGAATATGAATGTTTTAACAAAAATATCCATTTCAAGAATAGGTAAAATCTGACATAATTTTTGTAAAAAATCATCTAAATATTTGCTTCCGCGCCCGAATTTTATAATTCTTCATCATGTTTAAGCTAAAAGAAAACATTGCAACAAAAAAATTGCTATTTCAAGTGTGGTAGGTATTCTAGAGTCCAACCCATGTAGCTTACAATATACAACGTATTCATCTTGAATAGATAAAAACTGACTTTATTTTTGTAAAAAATTATATAAATATTTGCTTCCTCGCCCGAATTTTATAATTCTTCATCATATCTTAGCTAAAAGAAAACATTGCAACAAGAAATATGCTATTTCAAGTGTGGTAGGTATTCTAGAATCCAGCCCATGTAGCTTACAATATACAACGTATTCATCAAGAAAAGGTAAAATCTGACATTATTTTTGTAAAAAATCATATAAATATTTGCTTCCGCGCCCGAATTTTATAATTCTTCATCATATTTAAGCTAAAAGGAAACATTGCAACGAGAAAATTGCATTTCAAGTGTGGTAAGTATTCTAAAATCCAGCTCATGTAGCTTACAATATACAACGTATTCATCAATAATAGGTAAAATCTGACTTAATTTTTGTAAAAAATCATATAAATATTTGCTTCCGCGCCCGAATTTTATAATTCTTCATCATATTGATGATGATATTGATGGACAGTCGTAGAGAGTAGACGTGTCATGCAGTGGTTCCACATATTTTTATATTTGCTGCTTATAATTTTATATTGAAATATCTATTTTTTAAAAATGAGTTCTACAAGAAATACAGCAGCTAATGTTAAAGAGGTGACTGATCTTCTTTTGGACGCGGATAGTAATTTCGTGACCACCTTAGCAAATAAAGTGTGTGAAAGAATTGAAAAGAATTTAGAAGATCAGGTAAAAATTTATGAAAGAGTGATAAGTGATCTTAAATGTGAAAACTTAAAACTAAAAAGAATGATCGATGATCAAGGACAGTATTCACGCCGAAATAATGTGCGCGTATTTGGTGTAGAAGAAGAGCCAGGCGAAAACACTGAAGACAAGGTGCGTAATGTACTCAATAATAAACTTAAAATAAACATTAAACCAGAAATGATTGATTGGTGTCATCGTGTTGGTATTAAATATAATTCTAGACCGCGTGCAATTATTATTAAATTCAACTCTTATAAACAACGTACAATGGTTCTTAATAATAAAAAACAACTGAAAAATTCTGAAATATCAGTGGTGGAAGATCTTACTAGAGACCGGTTGAACTTAATAAAATGTGCAAGAAAAAAGTATGATTTTAAAAATGTTTGGTCCCGTGATAAATCGTGGGTAAAATCTTCATTAATATAAATGGAAACGTGCATCACATCAAAGACACTGAATCACTGGCTGCAGCTCCCAATTTAAGAAATTGATTATTGTATGTACCATGGAACTGCTACTAATTCTACTGCCACTACTACACGAATTTATTTTTTTCATCTTTAAAGAATATCTATTTTTGTAATTTTGTCATCTTTGCTGATCTGTGTATTCTTGCAATAATATATGAATCTGAATCAATCACCTGTTTCTAGTGCTGAAGTCACTGAACTTTATAATGGTTTCTTTAAAATTGTACATGTAAATATAAGACCGTTAAAAGCTAACTTTTTTGATTTTAAAGATTTCGTACTGGAACATAATTTTGATATTATTGCGGTTTCTAAAACTTGGATAAATTCAAACGCACCTCAATCCTTATTTAGTATTGATGATTACAATTTAATTAGCTCCAAGAGAATAAATAAAAGAGGTGGTGGTGTTGCTTTTTATGTTCGTAAAGGGATTAAATTCAAGGTATTAGATACAAGTTTCATTACTCCAAATAATACTGAATATTTATGGATCCAGTGTGCTATCTATAATTTCAAAATATGTGTTGGTGTAATCTACAATCCGCATAGAAACTTTTACAAGGATTTGTCAATTTTAGATAACTTTTTTGAAAAGTTTAATGTAGACAATGATTATATAATATGTACTGGTGATATTAATATTGATTTGTTTGAAAATAATTTCCGAACTAAATTTTTTCTTGATATTATGAAAACAAATAATATGCACCAATTAATTGTAGATTGCACAAGGCCTACTTCTAATTTACTTCTCGATGTTATGATAATATCTGATGATTCGATATGTAATAATTCCGGTACATTACCCTTTAATACTATATCAGACCACGAAGCAGTGTACTGTGTATTAAATTTCCCAACACCTGTTATAAATAAAAAAATTGTTACATATAGAGATTTTAGGAATTTAAACTTGGAATATTTAATGAAAGATGCTAATAACGTTAATTGGGATGAAATTTTTAATTTTAACGATATTAATAAAAAAGTTGAATATTTAAATAATAATATTTGTGAGCTGTTAGATGAATACGCACCTTTAAATTCATTCAAAACGAAAAGAAAATATTGTCCTTGGATTACACCCGTAATAAAAATTATGCAAAACAAGAGAGACAAAACCCTGTTGGACTTTAAAATGTGTAATTCTGAAGCAAAATGGAATTACTATAAAAGTATTAGAAATTTAACAACTTCTGCTATACGTCGGGAAAAAGAAGCGTATATAAAATATCAAATTAATAATAATATTAACAACACAAATTTGTTATGGAAAAATTTAAATAAAATTGGTGTAAATTCTAATGCAAACTGTAATATTCCTTCAGAGCTTTGTAACTCATCTGATTGCTGACAATATATTCTAAATCAAATAGAAACTACGAGTATTAATCCGAATACACTTAATAATTATGAAAATAGTATGTTCTCTGATAAATGTAACGAATTATTTAAATTTTCAGCGGTTACCAGTTTATATGTGGAGCAAGTAATTAAAAAAATTAAATATAGTCTAGTTGGATTAGATGAAACTCAATTAACATGCTAACTCTCATTTTACCACGCATTATTAATCATATTACTCATATTATAAATTACTGTTTAATAAACGGAGTAGTTCCTAACGTATGGAAATCAGCCATTATTAAACCTATTTGTAAAAATTCTTATCCAAGTACATTTGACCATCTTAGACCGATTAGTATACTGCCAATTTTAAGTTCTAGAAAAAATATGTTTTGAACAGATGATGACTTTTATAAACAAATTTGATATTTTACCGTCTTCACAATCCGGATTTAGAAAAAGCTATAGCACGCAGACATGTTTATTAAATATGGTAGATGATTTAATAAAAAGTTTCGACGATTCTTAAATAAGTTTAAGTGCTCAAATTGACTTTACAAAAGCATTTGATCTAGTGGATTAAAATTTCTTGCTAGCCAAATTGAAATTTTATAACTTTTCACAAAATGCTCTTATTTTTTTCAAAAATTATTTACAAAATCGAAACTTCATAGTGCATATGTCATCTGATGATGGTACTTCTATATCATCTCTCATTCCATTATCACGTGGTGTACCGCAAGGTTCTATATTAGGACCTTTACTTTTTATTCTCTTTGTCGCTGATATGCCAACAGTTTTTAAATCTTGTTCTGTTTATTCATATGCTGATGATACAAACGTGGTCAAAAGTTTTAATTAAAATGAACGAGAAAGAGCTGTGGTAGAATTTAATCGAGACCTTCATAATCTGAGTAAATGGGTAAAAAGTAATGGGTTATTAATTAACAATGAAAAATTAAAACTCCTTATTATCCCTACAGGAAATCAAGTCTTCCAACCTTCTTTATATCTTGAAGATACACAAATAAATTATAGTGCCACAATGAAGACTTTAGGATTAAATATTGATTAAGAATTAAAATTTAATGAACATATAAAAATTAAAGTAACGTCTGCTAGACTCAAACTTAGATACCTTTATCAATATCGTCATATATTATCATCTGAAAGTAAATTGAAGTTGGTTATTTCTCTTATTATGCTGATATTTGAGTATTGTGCTTGTGTATATATCCCCAACCTTACAAAGCAAGACATTAATAGAATTACTCTCTTTCAAAATTCTTGTTTACGTTTTGTTTATATTGCGCGGAAATTTGATCACATATCGTTATATCGACAGGAAGCTAATATGAGTTTTATAGAGGAGAGAACTAATTATCTTTATTTGTGTCTAATTCATAACATTTATACGACAAACATTCCATCCTACCTATATGTCAGAGAATATAACTATAATTTTCGTGGTATTGATTTATTTGTAGTTCCTTCTTTTAAGAAAACTAAATTTTAAGGTTCATTTTCATATCAAGCTCCTAAATTATATAACAAAATTCCTAATTCCTTAAAGTCTCTATCATTAAATAATTTTAAACATAAATTAAAATGTCTACAAACAACATAACTGAAGTATTAAAATTCAGCGTTTATGTATATTTTTGTATATTAGATTATAAAAATGATTGTTCATTTGTATTTGAATTTATTTTTTGTATGTATTATATACATTATGTATCGAGGGTAAGGTGGAAGAACAGCTTTTAGCTGAACCTCGCCTTTGAGTGGATCTCAATAAAGTTACTTATTATTATTATTATTATTATTATATTTTAGCTAAAAGAAGACGTTGCTACAAGAAAATTGCTATTTCAAGTGTGGTAGGTATTCTAAAGTCCAGCCCATGTAGCTTACAATATACAACGTACTTATCAAGAAAAGGTAAAATCTGACTTTATTTTTGTAAAAAATCATATAAATATGTGGTTCCGCGCTCGAATTTTATAATTTTTCATCATATTTTAGCTAAAAGAAGACATTGCAAGAAGAAAATTGCTATTTCAAGTGTAGTAGGTATTCTAGAATCTAGCCCATGTAGCTTACAATATACAACGTATTCATCAAGAATAGGTAAAATTTGAGTTTATTTTTGAAAAAATCATATAAATATTTGCTTCCGCGCCCGAATTTTTTAATTTTTCATTATATTTTAGCTAAAGGAAAACAAAGCAACAAGAAAATTGCTATTACAAATGTAGTAGGTATTCTAGAATCTAGCCCATGTAGCTTACAATATACAACGTATTCATCAAGGAAAGGTAAAATCTGATTTTATTTTTGTAAAAAATCATATAAATATTTGCTTCCGCGCCCGAATTTTATAATTCTCAATCATATTTTAGCTAAAAGAAAACATTGCAACAAGAAAATTGCTATTTCAAGTGTGGTAGGTATTTTAGAATACAGTCCATGTAGCTTACAATATACAACGTGTTCATTAAAATGACACCCGAAAATTGAATGTTTATTATCTGATTGGTACTACTTTATGAGGCGCCGTTCAGGACATAATACAAACGATACAAATATACTAATTTCTCATTATATATACTAAAAACACTACTAAATACCCGAAAAACGATACAAATATAATCATTTCTTATGATATATACTAAAAACACTACAAAATATCCGAAAATATTGTATATGCACATATATATCATTCTCGTATTGTCATAAAATGGATATATTTTGTTCTTGTATATTCTTGGATTTTGTCGTACATTTATAAATATACAAGGCAGGATTACGCTATTGAAATAGAGATGGCGATGTATTTCATCTTACAAAAAGATAGATGGCACTAAATGGTAAACAGGAATCTGTAAACTTTATATGGAGCATGGGTTGCACAAAATGCAATTAAAACCAGAGTGATACTAGCAGCCACTTCCCGAGCATAGTATGTTGTGAACAAACATAGCCTTGCGCATGACCAAGACCAAGAATATCAATGAAATAGAAATAAATTAAGAAATTGGCTTAATACGGCAATAAAATGTAAAATAAACAATTGGGTATATTAAAATAAGGGAGTGCATGAAACATTCAAATAATTTTACACTGCCCTACTTAGGCATTGAATTATGCACTTGTCGAATCTTCAAAATACAATATAATATTATATGAACTTCTTCAAACATTGACTTCTGCATTTTTCAACACCGCATATGTAGTCTTCAAATAGAAGTTCCTTACGCGCCTGTAATCTTGCTCGTATACGATCTTATGCATTTTGCTAACAATTTTTGATCAAAGTCTTGAATACAGGGAATGTTAGTTCACCTCTACATTAATTTGATGGTTTAGTTATTTTTAATTTTATATTGGTATTAAACAGTTCTTATTGCTGTTAATAGATGACGCTGAAGAGCAAAGAAACGTCAAATTTAAACATTTAAAATTTGTAATTAATAAAATATTAAACTTTAATGCAAAATTTGTAATTATTAAAATATTAAACTTTAATGTAGATAATTCAAAATCAATAAAATAATATTATAAATAAAGTAAATTACTTTAAATCCTTGTATTATATAATTTAAGCACATTGCTAAAATAGGTATAAAATGTATACTTTTGTACGATTATATATGTTATAATATACATATAAATTATTTATAATATTTTCAAAGTAGCATGCGAGATATTTTATAAAATAAATAATAAAAAAAATAAAATCTCCAAACAAAGTGACATCTAGTGGTGGGTGAGAAAAAAACTAAAGTATGCGAGGCTTAAATTTCGTCAATTTAAATTAATTTTCACCCTGTCATATGGGTGACGCTATTGTTTGTTGTACATGAAAACATTTCTTAGTTATTTAAAATATTTCCAAAGCGAAACTCGAGCCAGTTTGGGATATTAATAGGAATAAATGTAGAATACGTCATGTCTGGATGTTTATAATTTTTTACATCCCCTCCTACAGGTGACGCTATTATTTGTTATACATGAAAATAATTGTTATTTTATATACAACTTATTAATAATATTTCCAAAGCGGTATTCGAACCAATTTGAGAAATAAATAGAAATAAATGTAAAATATGTTATGTCTGGAAGTTTATAATTTTTTACACCTCCTCCTGCGGGTGATGCTATTGTTTGTTATAAAAGAAAACATTTGTTATTATTTATATTATTTATTTAAAGAATATCCAAAGCGGGACTCGAACCAGTTTGGGAAATAAATAGAAATAAATGAATACTTCATATTTGAGACTTTATGAATTTTTTTCACCCTTCTACGGGGGGCGCTACTATGTGTTATACCTGGAAACATTTGTTATAATGTATATTATTTATTTGTAATAATTTCAAAGCGGCACGCATATAAGTGACAACTAGCGATACTAGGCGGCAATTCAAATAAACGTCAAAACCAGACAATTGCAGTTCAGAAAATTTTACCATGTTTTGTAATTTTAAAATAAAACTACTTCATATTTACTTATTAACTAATTACGAGGATGTTTAATGGTATATAACAATAAACTATGTATTGTGGTAGGTACTTTGTGTAAATGTGAGTATATTTAATATGGTATAATAAGTGAATAAACACTGTCTTATGGTTTTAGGTTAGATGCAAACCACGTTTTTGTTTATGTCATTTGTTAAACAAACAAGGAAAGATATGCAACAGGATAATATGTATTTGGAGACAACAATTAAGGTGTTTATTGTTGATTCCAAGAACCTGGAGAACAGTGTTCGGATGACAAGTGTGGAATGTTTATGATAATTACAGATGTATATGTGGAAGATAGTTTAGCAATGAATGCTAATAGTGTTAATTATGTTACAGATAACATTCATACATGCGGAAGGATTTTACAAGTAACCTGAAGTACAGCATATAAAATTGACTAGATTGTTTAAAAAATATGTATAAGCATGCAATGTGTCTACTATATTATTATAAATAAAGAGTTATACACAATACTTGCAACAAATATGATGTGTTTGTGTTTATCTTTATTGAACCTTAAAAATCCTTTATTACAATATAAATAAATTACAAATACCTGTAAACCATATATAATAAACAAATGTTTACAGTAGATGAGTGTATTTAAATAAAATTATTAACATAACCTACAAGTGTCATTACCTGTTTTTGTCAATTTTCTCTCTTTTTACAACGTTTAGTTTGTTGCTGCCCATTTATTTATTATTATTTATGGTCCAGAAATAGGGATTAAGCATTTTCACCGTGATTGTTTATGCTTAAAACAACATTTTGTTATTAAAACTTCAACTTAGATGTCAAGTAGAAATAATATATTTCTGTAGCGAACCCATGGTCGCGGCGCGGGCGGCGGCCGCTAGCGAACCGGTCAGAACACGTTCGTTCGCTCCCCATTGTTCTGATTTCGAGAATAATCGAAGAATGTTCCAGAAGGAAATGTTTTACTTAAATACCCCGAGCAAAAGATCACGAGGACAGTCTTATGTTGATACGCGTAGTGAACAGATGGTGATATAAATAAAGAGTGATATAAATATTGTAGAAATAATTATTGCGTAGTTATAATTGTTTAAATAAATCTTAGTGTTTAAGTCTTTAGTAATAATAATTAGTTCTAAAATAGTGTTTATATTTGTCAATTCTCAGTGTTAGTTATTTTTTTTATTATTCTTTATAATTCATATTTCTTTTTATTAAACATAGTTATATATATATATTTTTGTTTTAATCAATTTTACACTTCACCTAAATAAATAAAACGTTACATTTCTAATGCACTTTTCTCGTGATAAAACATGTAACATGTCAAAATTATCTGTTTTATTACAGCTCATTAAATATTCATATTTACAAATAATACATAAATTTAAAAGTTATTTGTTGCTAACTAATTAGAATTACGAGCTATTAGTATTTTTTAAATTATCAGCGCCATCTTACGAGCATTAATTGTAATATTGAAACCATATGACAATAATATTTTAATATTTATTACATAACATACACAACACACACCATCAAATTTTTAACTTTATATATATATATATATATATATATATATATATCCAATTATTTTGTTATATTAGTATATGATATGTACATATCGCTAAATTCAGAAAAAAATACTCTATCGAATAACCTAAAAATAAACATACGTTCCCATTTAAAATAAGAAAGTTGTGTCCCGTATTTTGAGAACCACTGGTTGAAAAAAAAATTTTTTTTGCTCATTGTATTAGTCTTGTAAAATGGTGGTTCTTTGCTAATTTAACCAACCTCGTAACTCTTATAGTTCTCGAGATAGCAATGGTGGCACTTTTAAATATATATATATATATATATAATAACTTTACTTACTTTTACTTATAAACATGCATTATATGATAATGAAAAATAATTTCTTTTAGTATTTTGGTATTTTTTAGTGAAAACAAATGCATCATTAAAATGCCCAACTAATACGACAACTTTGTCTCAATTTAACCGACTTCGTCAAAAGTAATTATTATTGAAAATTTTGTGGATGCTAATGCAAAAAAATACCGACATGGATTATGGATATAAATTCTAAAGTGTCTTTTATCCCTCATGTGATTGTTACCCTCTACTTTGGCTCGGGCACAAACTTCACTCCCGGGATTAAAATATCCGCTTTAATCCCATTTTTTCTCGAGCAAGAGTATAATGCAGATTTTTTGATACAAAAATAGTGACAAATAATATATTAATCCATAGAAAGATAATATAAAGAAAACTCTCAAGGGAGTTCTTATTAGGAATCCGATAAAAGTGGACAATTTTACATGTTTATTAACTTTATGGTTATAAGTTTATAAATGAAAATATGTTATTATTATAAACCTTTATTTCCTTTCCATACAAACAATACAATAAAAATTAATAAAATATTTTATATAACAATGGACATGGTTGGACACAGGTCGCAGAATCTTCCACTCTTATACCCAATTTATGGTTAATTACTGTTATAGTTATGAAAGATAACTATGGATTTATTTTATTAAAGTTGCCTATGTATGTTATATAGTAAAGTTGTTTTTGAATGATATATGACGTTAGATGTATGTTTTACACTGTCAATAAATAAGTTATACTTTTCGTTCAGCAAGAGTTCAATTTAATTGGAGTTGTTTTCTTCGTAAAAATACAATAATTACAACTGATTTGTTATGAACTTGAAATGAATTTGTAAAATTTTTTGTAATAAATATTACACTAAATAAAATATTTTTTTAGTTTTAAATTCTGTTAAATTATTTAAACCAACGTTTCGGCAGCATAAACTGCTGTCTTCTTCAGAGTATTGAAAATACCATGAAAATATTTGTAGTAATTTGATAGTTGCAAGATATGAGCCTCTACAAAGAGACCTACAGCCTATAGAGGATTCCGAACCACTCGGATACAACGGTATTTTATTTTTTGTTACAAGTTTGTCGTCACTAGGATATGAGTCTTAGATCTCACACTCTGTTCAATGAGTCAAAGTGTGTTAACTATGAATCCCACCATATTTATAATGCATAAAGCCACCAATAGATCTAGATCTAGTTTCAATAAATTTAAAATTATGAAATCATTTACAAATGTTTCAAATATAATTTTTAAACTGATAGATAAATATAAAATCCTTAAAGTTATTAAATTTTGTTTGTTATATTGAGGGCATAATGTAAATTTGATCTGCATGAATATAAAATAAGCGCGCGTTGTTATTTAAACTTTGGCCATCCCTCAACCTTTACTCTATTAACGAAATACCGAACTAACTAAAATTGCTACAGGGAACTGTTTTACTTATTGCCATCTCGCGGATTGCGGCGTAACCCTATTCTGTATTCAATCTTTTTTGTCCGATATACAATTTTGACGACATAATTCAACATGTATTATTTCTAACCCTTCCTTATTTTACATCATTTTGAGTATATTAAAGTTTTAGACAAAATAATTTGTCATATATACTGTATTTAACCCAACACTGATTGTATATTTGCGCAATTATAACAAATATAGCGTTTAAATTAACGAAATATAAGAGAACATTTTGTCTCGAACGGCGCCTCATACTACGTTTTGGTCACTTTTGCATGTCCAATGCTAAAACCATCCATAGTATAGATCCTAAAGCATGAAAATGAATGTTTTAAAAAACATAACCATTTCAAGAATAATTAAAATTTGACTTTATTTTTGTAAAAAATCAGACTAAATTTTTACTTCCGCGCCCGAATTTTATAATTGTTGATCATATTTTAGCTAAATGAAAACATTGCAACAAGAAAATTGCTATTTCAAGAGTGGTAGGTATTCTAGAATCCAGCCCATGTAGCTTACAATATACAACGTATTCATCAAGAATAGGTAAAATCTGACTTTATTTTTGTAAAAATTCATGTAAATTTTTGCTTCCGCGCCCGAATTTTATAATCCTTAATCAAGTTTTAGCTAAAAGAAAACATTGCAACAAGAAAATAGCTATTTTAAGTGTAGACGGTATTCTAGTATCCAGCGCATGTAACTTACAATATACAACGTATTCATCAAGAATAGGTAAAATCTGACTTTGTTTTTGTAAAAAATCATATAAATATTTGGTTCCGGGCCCGAATTTTATAATTCTTCATCATATTTTAGCTAAAAGAAAACATTGTAACAAGAAAATTGCTATTGCAAGTGTGGTAGGTATTCTAGAATATAGCCCATGTAGCTTACAAAATACAACGTATTTATTAAAATAACAGCCGAAAATTGAATGTTTATTATCTGATTATAAACACGTTTTGGTCACTTTTGCATGCCCAATGCTTAAAACAATCCATAGTATAGATCCTAAAGCATGAATATGAATGTATTAACAAAAATATCCATTTGAAGAATAGGTAAAATCTGACTTTATTTTTGTAAAAAATTATATAAATATTTGTTTCCGCGCTTGAATTTTATAATTCTTTGTCATATTTTAACTAAAAGAAAACACTGTAACAAGAAAATTGCTATTTCAAGTGTGGTAGTTATTCTAGAATCCAGCCCATGTAGCTTACAATATACAACGTATTCATCAAGAAAAGGTAAAATCTGACTTTATTTTTCTAAAAAATCATATAAATATTTGCTTTAGCGCCCGAATTTTATAATTTTTCATCATATTTTAGCCAAAAGAAAACATTGCAACAAGAAAATTGCTATTTCAAGAGTGGTAGGTATTCTAGAATCCAGCCCATGTAGCTTACAATATACAACGTATTCATTAAAATGACAACCGAAAATTGAATGTTTTTTATGTGACTGGTACTACGTTTTGGTCACTTTTGCATGCCCAATGCTTAAATCCATCCATAGTACAGATCCTAAAGCATGAAAATGAATGTTTTAACAAAAATATCCATTTCAAGAATAGGTATAATCTGACTTTATTTTTGTAAAAAATCATATAAATATTTGCTTTCGCGCCCGAATTTTATAATTCTTCATCATATTTTAGCCAAAAGAAAACATTGCAACAAGAAAATTGCTATTTCAAGTGTTGTAGGTATTCTAGAATCCAGCCCATGTAGCTTACAATATACAACGTATTCATTAAAATGACAACCGAAAATTGAATGTTTATTATCTGACTGGTACTACGTTTTAGTCATTTTTGCATGTTCATTGCTTAAAACCATCCATAGTATAGATCCTAAAGCATGAATATTGTAACGTTTTATTTATTTAGGTGAAGTGTAAAATTGATTAAAACACTAATATTTATATAACTAAGTTTAATTAAAGAAATATGAATTATAAAGAATAATGAAAAATAACTGACACTAAGAATTAACAAATATAAACACTAATTTAAGAACTAATTATTATTACTAAAGACTTAAACACTAAGATAATTTATTTAAACAATTAAAGCTACGCATTATTTATTTCAACACTATTTATATCACTGTCTATTTATTTATATCACCATCTGTACACTACACGTATTAACACAAGACTGTCCTCGCGATCTTTTGGTCGGAGTATTTATATTAAAATACATCATTCTAGAAGATTCTTTGATTCCTTGAAAATCAGAACAATGGGGAGCGTACGGACGTGTTGTGACCTGTTCGCTAGCTCCCGCCGCCCGCGCCGCCGCCCGCGCCGCCGCCCGCGCCGCCGCCCGCACCGCGACCCTGGGTTCGCTACATTGCCCCCTCTTTAAGACTGTTTCGTCCCGGAACAGTTCGTTATGACGAAATCTGCATGCATCACCCTTGGTGCATCTGGAAGTCTTGAAGAAGTAACAGCCGATGGTCCGTTTGAGCTCTTCTTGCCCGGTAGAGTTGAAGCTGCAGACTAGAATTTCCACTCTGGTAAAGCGGAAGATTATTTCTAACATGCTTCTAACAATCCTCCAATCCAAACCATCTAGTCCACAGCCTATCTTCGGTATTGCCAGCTTCATGATGTCGTTCTGCAACAGATGGTCCTTCATATCGCACAGCGAGTCCCATAAATTGCGGTATGACGGCTTCTGATATGAGTATTGTTTCGTAACGAGATAGTAAATGTACCGCTTGCGTTCCTCGTTCTCATCCTTCAGTTGTACTGTTTTTCCGACAGTTGGACGTTGGTTGGCCAGTTCTTGTACTCGTCCAAATTTTCTTTTAAAAACTGAAGCGATGCCGCGGGATTTTAATGTCTTTCGCTACACAGTGAGCGAGGGAATATTCTGGGGACACGGTGAACAGATCTCGTTGTTCTTATCGTGTAACGCCATACCGTGCTTTGTGACCAGTGGAATGGCTTTCCATAAAGTCTTCAAATGTAGGTTCCTCAGGTACAACCCGGCGAACCGTTGCTCCACGATGATCGTCAAAGTTATCACCAGCAAAAGGGGCTAACCGATTGAAGTGGACTACCCTCGGCTTTCCATTAGGTGTTTTCCTAATTCTGTAGACCACATCATTTATTCTTTTGATGATCTCGTAAGGACCTTCCCAATTCCTTTGCAGCTTGGGCGATAAGCCGCGACGTCTTTGTGGATTATAAAGCCACACCAAATTTCCAGGTTGATAACCACCTTTCTCAGCCTTGACGTCATACTGGTCCTTCATCCGATCGCTGGCACCTTAAATGGTTGTACGGACTTGTTCATGGATGTCATTTATTCTTCTCCGTAAGTCCGTCACAAAGTCCTCCCCGGCAAGATCTTCACCGGGTTTACTGCCAAATGTCAGGTCGCATGGTAAGCGCAACTCCCGCCCGAATAAGATGTTTGCTGGTGTCTGCCCTGTTGTGTCATGCACGGATGAACGGCAAGCCAACAAGAACAGATGAAGATGTCGGTCCCAGTCTCGTTGATGGTTAGAGACTACCTTTGACAAATACCGATTTAATGTTCTGTTCATCCGTTCAACCATGCCATCAGACTGCGGGTGTAATGCAGTAGTTCTGGTTTTCTTTATTCCTAATATCTTACAGATATTTTGGAACAGAGCAGACTCGAAATTCCTTCCTTGGTCGGAATGTATCTCTCGCGGTACTCCAAATCGGCAGATGCATTCTTTTACCAAGACTTCAGCGAGCTTACGGCTTCCTGGGTGGGTAATGGATAGGCTTCGACCTACTTAGTAAAGTAGTCCATTACTACTACTATGTATTTATTTCCATCATCAGTTTCGGGGAATGGTCCGGCCACGTCAATCGCAATGCGTTCAAAGGGACTTCCAACGTTATATTGGCGCATTGGAGCTCTTCTTTTTCTATGTGGCCCGTTACTTCCCGCGCAGATCACACATTTCTTGCACCACTCTTTAACATCCTCCTTGCAATTTACCCAGTAAAATCGTTGGCGCACTCTCTCAAGGATTTTATTCACTCCAAAATGTCCAGATCCGTCGTGGATCTCCTCCAATACTTCCGGTACTCTATTCCTAGGAATTATCAGCTGGGTCCTATTCACAGTACCGTCAGTATTCTCTATGACACGTTTCAGGAGGCCCTCTTCAACCACAATAGAGTCCCACTGCGCCCAGTAAGATTTTACACTTTGTGAGTGTCGTGCAACATCTTCCCAAACTGGTCTACTATCGTCACGTTTCCAATCCCGTATAATTTTCAAGTCCGAGTCATTCTCTTGGTCCTTGCGAAGGTCTTCCGTTTGCCAACTATCATTCACTACTGTTGTTCTGGCGATGGTCGAGAGTTTTTCCTCTAGACGACTGCAATGGTTGCATTCGTCCTGGCGTCAGCATTACGATGGCTTGTACCTGCTCGATGCTCAATAACGAAGTTATATTCTTGCAATCTTTCAATCCATCTAGCTGCCTGACCTTCAGGATTCTTAAATTGTAGCAGCCATTTGAGAGCAGCGTGGTCAGTTCTTACAAGAAATCTTCTACCGTACAAATATTTGTAGAAGTGCTCTACGGATTTCACGACAGCCAAAAGTTCTTTTCTGGTGACGCAATAATTCCTCTCCGGTTTTGACAAGGTCTTACTAAAATAGGCAATAACCTTCTCTTGTCCTTCTTGTATCTGGGAAAGAACGCCACCAATTCCAACGTTGCTGGCATCTGTATCTAGAACGAATTCTCCTTCCGGTAAAGGATAACTTAGGACAGGTGCGCTTGTCAAGGAATATTTAAGTTGTTTGAACGCAGCTTGACAGTCCATCTCCCAGATAAATCTTCTGCTTTCTTCAGTAAGCCTTGTCAATGGCTTCGCTATGTTGGCAAATCCAGGTACATAACGTCGGTAGTATGTACAGAGACCAAGGAAACTTCTCAACTCATGTTTATCTCTCGGTACTGGCCAGTCACTCACAGCCCTTATTTTCTCCGGGTCAACTGCAATGCCCTTACCAGAAACTTCGTGTCCAAGATAATGAACTTCTTTTTGAAATAAGTGACACTTCTTTGGACTGAGTTTCAGGTTAGCCTGTCTCAATCTTTGGAAAACCTCTTCCAAGTTCTTCATGTGGTCCTCGAACGTTTTTCCTACCACAATAATATCGTCGAGATAGACCAAACATGTTTTTCACGACAGTCCAGCCAACACGGTTTCCATAAGCCGTTCAAACGTTGCAGGGGCATTGCAGAGCCCAAATGGCATAACAGTAAATTGCCAAAGACCGGTACCGATGGTAAATGCCGTCTTTTCTTTGTCTCTTGGGTATAAATCCACTTGCCAGTATCCGCTCTTTAGATCAAGAGTAGAGAAAATCTTTGATCCTGCCAATGTGTCCAGAGTATCGTCTATTCGGGGTAGCGGGTAGCTATCCTTCTTCGTCACGTTGTTAAGTTGACGATAATCGACGCAAAATCTTGTAGAGCCATCCTTCTTCTCCACTAGCACCACTGGTGAAGCCCATGGACTGTTTGAAGGTTCAATCACACCTTCCGTTCTCATATCCTCTATAATTTCTTCTGCTTCTTCCCGCTTCGCCAGTGGTAATCTTCTTGCTGTTTGGCGGATGGGTCTTGCGTCTCCGGTGTCTATTTTATGATGGACTACATTGGTTCGTCCTTTGTCCTTCTTGTCAAATTGGAACACATCTTGAAAGGTCCCAATTAAGTTCTTAGCCTTGGTTTTCTGGTCGGCAGTCAAGTCCTGGAACGATGATGACAGCTCTTTGATTAGAATGTCTGGAACTTCGCAGGATGTGTTGTCTTTGGTCTTTACAGTTCGAATAATCGATGATACCGTTGAGCATTCTCCTACTATAGTCCCTTTCTTCAGTATAACGGGATAAAAATTTATGTTCATTACTCGAACTGGGATAACCTTGTCGGTTTTGAGCAAGGCTTTTCCAATTACAACTCCAGTCCCAGTTTTGGCATCATCGTTTTTCGGCTAGAGCATGACAATGTTTCCCTCACAGAAGCTACCCTCTAGCTGTGCTTCCACGATTGATTCACTTCGTTCTGGGAGGGTTACATCTTCCGTTATTAGTACTCGCATAGCATTGTCGTCTCGTGGATTTAATACCAATTCTTCATCATTGACCATCATCACTCCATTCTTCAGGTCAAGTTTAAATCCATGCTTTTTCATAATGTCCATGCCGAGAATGAATTCATCTGCTACATCAGCTACCAGCACACGATGTTTAATGCGCGTTTTTCCAACAGTGATGCTCAGATCTATTTCTCCAGATGCGGTAGCTTGTTCTCCGGTGGCTGTGCGTATCTGCCACTTTGTTGGAAGTAGGTGTTTTCTGCATATTTCTCTTGCTACGTCGGGTCTGATTATTGTTTTTGTCGCACCCGTATCCAACAACATTTTAAACGGCCTTCTGTCGATAGAGCCGTCTACATAGATGCTGTTAGCTTGATGATGAATGGATGCGACATAAGTAATAGATTTTGGGGCTACTGGTTTACGGGTCGACGATTGCCCCTTCGCATCAACCCGGCTTAGTTTCCCGACTCCTTTTCATTCTTTCTTGGTTTTGACTTCTTCTGTTGTTTTCTGCAGAGCTTTTGCGGGTGACCTAATTCACCTCAATTCCAACAGCGGAGTTTCTTTCTTCCAGAAGCATGAATTTCGGATGTAATACGTCTTATCCTATCATCTAGGTCCTCGATACTCTCAGCATCGATATTTCGCACTCGCGACTGGTTACGTGAAGCTTGTTTGGCTGCTTCATGATCTAATGCATATGAAAGTGCGTCAACCAGAGTTTTTGGTCGAGCCAATCGTAGTGCCTGCTGAGTTTCATTGTCTCGGACCCCATAGATAAATGCTTGTGTAGCTAGGCATTCCAAAACGCTGTCAGGGGCTGTAGGATGTGCGAGACGAACCAAACGAGCTATATCCGCTTCAAATTCTTGAAGGTTCTCTTTTGAACTCTGATATCGGTTCCTCAGTTGCGTCTGGTACACCTGCTCCAGATGCGCATTGCCATATCGCATATCCAATCGCTTAACAAGTTGTTCGTCTTCCTGTTCATCCTCTTTTAGCGTCTGCAGGATATCGATGGCTTCTCCACGTAGCGAAACTGTCAGCGCAGTAGCTTTTTCTTTGGAAGTCTAGCCATTTGCTTTGGCAACAGCTATTGTTTTACATAATTCGGCCATGATGACTTGCCATCGAATTCGGGTGTTTTAATGTGCAGTTTTGAATTATGTTCCGCTTTTACTGTTTTGTTTACTTGAATAATATCTGCCACGTCGGAATTTGAAACCGCTGGCGTAATTTTAGAGAAATTTTGCTGTAACTCTTCAACTTTTTTCTCGTAAGTTTCTATTCTCTCTTCTAATATTCTAGAACTTTCTTTTAGTTGTTCGTTAAGTTGTTCGTTTAATTTCCCTTCCAAAGTTCTAGAATTTTCCATTAATTTCTCTTCCCATATTCTAGAATTTTCTGTTAATTTTTCCTCCAGTTTTTGTTCTAAACTTCTGGAATTTTCTATTAATTCTTCTTTCAATGTTCTAGAATTTTCTGTCATTTTCTCTTCCAAAGTTCGAGAATTTTCTTCAGATTTTCTAGAAGTTTCCTCTAATTTTTGTTCTAATGTTCGAGAATTTTCTTTCATTTCATCTTTTAATGTCATAGAAGTTTCTTTTAGAATTTTAACAAAATCGGTGAAACCACCCGCAATTTCGAATAGAAACTCATCTGGATTTTCACCAGCTTCTACTAAAGCTTGCCGTAGACGAAGTTGCAGAACAGCCTTGGATACCGATGTCTCTAACTCTCGGTCTTCCAGCTCCCTCTTGAGATCGGTTACTTTTAATTCACTTAATTTTACTTGTTTACCCGCCATTTTATTTATTTTTATTTTACACTTCACAGTTTTTTAATAACCCCACACCTGACACCAATTGTAACGTTTTATTTATTTAGGTGAAGTGTAAAATTGATTGAAAACACTAATATTTATATAACTAAGTTTAATAAAAGAAATATTAATTACAAAGAATAATGAAAAATAACAAACACTAAGAATTAACAAATATAAACACTAATTTAAGAACTAATTATTATTACTAAAGACTTAAACACTATGATAATTTATTTAAACAATGGGGGTTTCCAAGACAACGCCTTTTTAAAATATATATTCTGCATATCAATTTTGGTCGTTAGTATATTGTAATAAAACTAAAATAATATATAATTGTTGAATACTTTATTTAAAAATTGAAATTAAAGTTTTATTTAAATGACCTTGTCATTCCCCTGATCAATGTTGCCAACTATAAGTACATAAGTTTTAATTTCACCGGTTCGCAACACTGCCTCCGATAGCTAGCTTCATGTGATAAAATGACAGTGCATGCTCGATTTCATTTAATTTTAAAATATATGAGAACACACACACGTGGTAACTGGTAAATGCATCTATCGAAAGCATGAATCACGAAAGCAGGTTATGTTTATATTCAATGCTTGAATTTACGCGGTACTCGTAGCCTAACTTCACTTCAGATTTTTAGCTACTTATAGTTCTATCTCATAGCGCACATGGACTATCTTTTTCTAGTCAGGGGAATGACGTCAATCCCATTGTCCGTAAAATCTATTAATTTTTTTCTCGGATACTATCAACTTTTTGGAAAAATAAAAAAATATGGGTCCAATATTTTGTTTTAAAGTTTATCATATAAAAAAATCAAAAAATCTTGGAAACCCCCATTAAAGCTACGCAATATTTATTTCAACACTACTTATATCACTGTCTATTTATTTAAATCACCATCTGTACACTACAAGTATTAACACAAGATTGTCCTCGCGATCTTTTGGTCGGGGTATTTATATTAAAATACATCATTCTAGAAGATTCTTTGATTCCTTGAAAATCAGAACAATGGGGAGCGGACGGACGTGTTGTGACCTGTTCGCTAGCTCCCGCCATCCGCGCCGCTGCCCGCACCGCGACCCTGGGTTCGCTACAATATGAATGTTTTAACAAAAATATCCATTTCAAGAATAGGTATAATCTGAAATAATTTTTGTAAAAAATCATATAAATATTTGCTTCCGCGATCAAATTTTATAATTCTTCATCATATTTTAGCTAAAAGAAAACACTGCAACAAGAAAATTGTTATTTCAAGTGTAGTAGGTATTCTAGAATCCAGCCCATGTAGCTTACAATATACAACGTATTCATCAAGAATAGGGGAAATCTGACTTTATTTTTGTAAAAAATCATATAAATATTTGCTTTACGCCCGAATTTTATAATTTTTCATCATATTTTAGCCAAAAGAAAACATTGCAACAAGAAAATTGCTATTTCAAGAGTGGTAGGTATTCTAGAATCCAGCCCATGTAGCTTACAATATACAACGTATTCATTAAAATGACAACCGAAAATTGAATGTTTTTTATGTGACTGGTACTACGTTTTGGTCACTTTTGCATGCCCAATGCTTAAAACCATCCATAGTACAGATCCTAAAGCATGAAAATGAATGTTTTAACAAAAATATCCATTTCAAGAATAGGTATATTCTGACTTTATTTTTGTAAAAAATCATATAAATATTTGATTCTGCGCCAGAATTTTATAATTCTTCATCATATTTTAGCTAGAAGAATACATTGCAACAAGAAAATTGCTATTTCAAGTGTTGTAGGTATTCTAGAATCCAGCACATGTAGCTTACAATATACAACGTATTCATTAAGAATAGGTAAAATCTAACTTTATTTTTGTAAAAAATCATATAATTATTAGCTTCTGCGCCCAAATTTTATAATTCTTAATCATATTTTAGCTAAAAAAAAACATTGCAACAAGCAAATTGCTATTTCAAGTGTGGTAGGTATTCTAGAGTCCATCCCATGTAGCTTACAATATACAACGTATTCATCAAGAATAGGTAAAATCTGACTTTAATCTTGTAAACAATCATATAAATATTTGCTTCCGCGACAGAATTTTGTAATTCTTCATCATATTTTAGCTAAAAGAAAACATTGCAACAAGAAAATTGCTATTTCAAGTGTGGTAGGTATTCTAGAATCCAGTCAATGTAGCTTACAATATACAACGTATTCATCAAGAATATGTGTAATCTGACTTTATTTTTGTAAAAAATCATATAAATATTTGCTTCCGCGCCCGAATTTTATAATTTTTCATCATGATTTAGCTAAAAGAAAACATTGCAACAAGAAAATTGCTATTTCAAGTGTGGTAGGTATTCTAGAATCCAGGCCATGTAGCTTACAATATACAACGTATTCATTAAAATGACAGCCGAAAATTGAATGTTTATTATCTGATTGGTAACACGTTTCGGTCACTTTTGCATGTCCAATGCTTAAAACCATCCATAGTATAGATCCTAAAGCATGAATATGAATGTTTTAACAAAAATATCAATTTGAAAAATAGGTAAAATCAGACTTTATTTTTGTAAAAAATTATATAAATTTTTGTTTCCGCGCCTGAACTTTATAATTCTGTATCATATTTTAACTAAAAGAAAACACTGTAACAAGAAAATTGCTATTTCAAGTGTGGTAGTTTTTCTAGAATTCAGCCCATGTAGCTTACAATATACAACGTATTCATCAAGAAAAGGTAAAATCTGACTTTACTTTTGTAAAAAGTCATATAAATATTTGCTTCCGCGCCCGAATTTTATAATTTTTCATCATATTTTAGCCAAAAGTAAACATTGCAACAAGAAAATTGCTATTTCAAGAGTGGTAGGTATTCTAGAATCCAGCCCATGTAGCTTACAATATACAACGTATTCATTAAAATGACAACCGAAAATTGAATGTTTTTTATGTGACTGGTACTACGTTTTGGTCACTTTTGCATGCCCAATGCTTAAAACCATCCATAGTACAGATACTAAAGCATGAAAATGAATGTTTTAACAAAAATATCCATTTCAAGAATAGGTATATTCTGACTTTATTTTTGTAAAAAATCATATAAATATTTGATTCTGCGCCAGAATTTTATAATTCTTCATCATATTTTAGCTAGAAGAATACATTGCAACAAGAAAATTGCTATTTCAAGTGTGGTAGGTATTCTAGAATCCAGTCAATGTAGCTTACAATATACAACGTATTCATCAATAATAGGTAAAATCTGACTTTATTTTTGTAAAATCACATAAATATTTGCTTCCGCGCCCGAATTTTATAATTCTTTATCTTATTTTATCTAAAATAAAACATTGCAACACGAAAATTGCTGTTTTAAGTATGGTAGGTATTCTAGAATCCAGCCCATGTAGCTTACAATATACAACGTATTCTTTAAAATTACACCCGAAAATTTAATGTTTATTATCTGATTGGTACCACGTTATGGTCACTTTTGCATGTCCAATGCTAAAATTATTCATAGTATAGGTCCTAAAGCATGAATATGAATTTTTAAATAATAATATCCATTTCAAGAATAGGCAAAATCTGACATTATTTTTGTAAAAAATCATATTAATATTTGCTTCCGCGCCCGAATTTTATAATTCTTTATTATATTTTAGCTAAAAGAAAACATTGCAACAAGAAAATTGCTATTTCAATTGTGGTAGGTATTCTAGAATCCAGCCCATGTAGCTTACAATATACAACGTATTCATCAAGAATAGGTAAAATCTGACATTATTTTTGTAAAAAATCATATAATTATTTGCTTCTGCGCCAGAATTTTATAATTCTTCATCATATTTTAGCTAAAAGAAAATATTGCAACAAGAAAATTGCTATTTCAAGTGTGTTAGGTATTCTAGAATCCAGTCCATGTAGCTTACAATTTACAACGTATTCATCAAGAATAGGTAAAAACTGACTTTTTTTTGTAACATCATATAAATATTTGCTTCCGCGTCCGAATTTTATAATTCTTTATCATATTTTATCTAAAAGAAATATTGCAACAAGAAAATTGCTATTTCAAGTGTGGTAGGTATTCTAAAATCCAGCCCATGTAGCTTACAATATACAACGTATGCATCTAGAATAGGTAAAATCTGACTTTATTTTTGTAAAAAATTAACCATAGTATAGATCTTAAAGCATGAATATGAATGTTTTAACAAAAATATCCATTTCAAAAATAGGTAAAATCTGACTTTATTTTTGTAAAAAATCATATAAATAGTTGCTTCCGCGCCCTAATATTATAATTCTTTATCATATTTTAGCTAAAAGAAAACATTGCAACAAGAAAATTGCTATTTCAAGTGTGGCAGGTATTCTAGAATCCAGACCATGTAGCTTACAATGTACAACGTATTCATCAAGAATAGGTAAAATCTGACTTTATTCTTGTAAAAAATCATATAAATATTTGCTTTAGCGCCAGAATTTTATAATTCTTCATCATATTTTAGCAAAAAGAAAACATTGCAACAAAAAAATTGCTATTTCAAGTGTGGTAGGTATTCTAGAATCCAGTCCTTGTTTCTTACAATATACAACGTATTCATCAAGAATATTTAAAAACTGACTTTATAGTTGTAAAATCATATAAATATTTGCTTCCGGGACCGAATTTTATAATTCTTTATCATATTTAATCTAAAAGAAAACATTGCAACAAGAAAATTGCTATTTCAAGAGTGGTAGATATTCTAGAATCCAGCCCATGTAGCTTACAATATACAACGTATGCATCAAGAATAGGTAAAATCTGACTTTATTTTTTAAAAATTTTATCTATAGTATAGATCCTAAAGCATGAATATGAATGTTTTAACAAAAATATCCATTTCAAGAATAGGTAAAATCTAACTTTATTTTTGTAAAAAATAATATAAATATTTGCTTCCGCGCCCGAATTTGATAATTCTTCATCATATTTTGTTAAAAGAAAACATTGCAACAAGAAAATTGCTATTTCAAGTGTGGTAGGTATTCTCGAATCCAGCCCATGTAGCTTACATTATACAACATATTCATCAAGAATAGGTAAAATCTGACTTAATTTTTGTAATAAATCATATAAATATTTGCTTCCGCGTCCGAATTTTATAATTCTTTATCATATTTAATCTAAAAGAAATATTGCAACAAGAAAATTGCTATTTCAAGTGTGGTAGGTATTCTAAAATCCAGCCCATGTAGCTTACAATATACAACGTATGCATCTAAAATAGGTAAAATCTGACTTTATTTTTGTAAAAAATTAACCATAGTATAGATCCTAAAGCATGAATATGAATGTTTTAACAAAAATATCCATATCAAAAATAGGGAAAATCTGACTTTATTTTTGTAAAAAATCATATAAATGGTTGCTTCCGCGCCCGAATATTATAATTCTTCATCATATTTTAGCTAAAAGAAAACATTGCAACAAGAAAATTGCTATTTCAAGGGTGGCAGGTATTCTAGAATCCAGACCATGTAGCTTACAATATACAACGTATTCATCAAGAATAGGTAAAATCTGACTTTATTCTTGTAAAAAATCATATAAATATTTGCTTTAGCACCAGAATTTTATAATTCTTCATCATAGTTTAGCAAAAAGAAAACATTGCAACAAGAAAATTGCTATTTCAAGTGTGGTAGGTATTCTAGAATCCAGTCCTTGTAGCTTACAATATACAACGTATTCTTTAAGAATAGGTAAAAACTGACTTTATAGTTGTAAAATCATATAAATATATGCTTCCGCGACCGAATTTTATAATTCTTTATCATATTTAATCTAAAAGAAAACATTGCAACAAGAAAATTGCTATTTCAAGAGTGGTAGATATTCTAGAATCCAGCCCATGTAGCTTACAATATACAACGTATGCATCAAGAATAGGTAAAATCTGACTTTATTTTTTAAAAATTTTATCTATAGTATAGATCCTAAAGCATGAATATGAATTTTTTAACAAAAATATCCATTTCAAGAATAGGTAAAATCTAACTTTATTTTTGTAAAAAATCATATAAATATTTGCTTCCGCGCCCGAATTTGATAATTCTTCATCATATTTTGTTAAAAGAAAACATTGCAACAAGAAAATTGCTATTTCAAGTGTGGTAGGTATTTTCGAATCCAGCCCATGTAGCTTACATTATACAACATATTCATCAAGAATAGGTAAAATCTGACTTTATTTTTGTAAATAATCATATAAATATTTGCTTCCGCGCCCGAATTTTATAATTCTCTATCATATTTTAGCTAAAAGAAAACATTGCAACACGAAAATTGCTGTTTCAAGTGTGGTAGGAATTCTAGAATCCAGCCCATGTAGCTTACAATATACAACGTATTCTTTAAAATGACACCCGAAAATTTAATGTTTATTATCTGATTGGTACCACGTTATGGTCACTTTTGCATGTCCAATGCTAAAATTATTCATAGTATAGGTCCTAAAGCATGAATATGAATTTTTTAACAATAATATTCATTTCAGGAATAGGCAAAATCAGACTTTATTTTTGTAAAAAATCATATAAATATTTGCTTCCGCGCCCGAATTTTATAATTCTTTATCATATTTTAGCTAAAAGAAAACATTGCAACAAGAAAATTGCTATTTCAAGTGTGGTAGGTATTCTAGGTTCCAGCCCATGTATCTTACAATATACAACGTATTCATCAAGAATAGGTAAAATCTGACTTTATTTTTGTAATATAAAATATGAATATTTGTTTCCGCGCCCGAATTTTATAATTCTTTATCATGTATTAGCTAAAAGAAAACATTGCAACAAGAAAATTGCTATTTCAAGTGTGGTAGGTATTCTAGAATCCAGTCCATGTAGCTAACAATATACAACGTAATCATGAAGAATAGGTAAAAACTGACATTTTTTTTTTGTAAAAAATCATATAAATATTTGCTTCCGCGCCCAAATTTAATAATTCTTTATCATATTTTAGCTAAAAGAAAACATTGCAATAAGAAAATTGCTATTTCAAGTGTGGTAGGTATTCTAGAATCTAGCCCATGTAGCTTACAATATACAACGTATTCTTCAAGAAAAGTTAAAATCTGACTTAATTTTTGTAAAAAAAATCATATATATATATTTGCTTCCGCTCCGAATTTTATAATTCTTTATCATTTTTTAGCTAAAAGAAAACATTGCAACAAAAACATTGCTATTTCAAGTGTGGTAGGTATTCTAGAATCCAGCCCATGTAGCTTACAATATACTACGTATTCATCAAGAATAGGTAAAGTCTGACTTTATTTTTGTAAAAAATTAAATAAATATTTGCTTCCGCGCCCGAATTTTATAATTATTTATCATATTTTAGCTAAAAGAAAACATTGCAAAAAGAAGATTGCCATTTCAATTGTGGTAGGTATTCTAGAATCCAGAATATGTAAGTTCTAATATACAACGTATTCATCAAGAATAGGTAAAATCTGAATTAATTTTGTAAAAAAATCATATAACTATTTGATTCCGCCCCCGAATTTTTTAATTCTTTATATATATTAATGAGCAATGCTGCTCTTAGAATGACATCTGGTTCGTTACAGTAGGTTAACTCACCTATCGGTGTAGTAAGTTTCCTTACTACGCCTCCATACACATAAGGCTCTTGAACTAGCACTATATCGGTGTTAGTGGTGGTGAATGTTTTGTTCAACGCATCAGAGGCGTTTTGCAGTGTTGAAGATACACTTGCAGCATCTTTATATTACTGCTAGACATCACGTTTTGTTCAGAGCCACGTCGCAGCTAGGAACTTGTTTCCCTTTGAGCATGATTCCGATTCATATTCATGCTTTCGGATCTATACTATAGATAATTTTAGCATTGGACATACAAAAGTGACCATAACGTGGTACCAATCAGATAATAAACATTCAATTTTCAGGTGTCATTTTAATTAATACGTTGTATATTGTAAGCTACATTGGCTGGATTCTAGAATACCTACAACACTTGAAATAGCAACTTTCTTTTTGAAATGTTTTCTTTTAGCAAAAATATGATGAAGAATTATAAAATTCGGGCGCGGAAGCAAATAATTATATGATTTCTCACAAAAATAAAGTCAGATTTTACCTATTCTTGATGAATACGTTGTATATTGTAAACTACATTGGCTGGATTCTTGAATACCTACCACACTTGAAATAGCAATTTTCTTGTTGCAATGTTTTCTTTTATCTAAAATATTACAAAGAATTATAAAATTCGGGCGCGGAAGCAAATATTTATATGATTTTTTACAAAAATAAAGTCAGATTTTACCTACTCTTGATAAATACGTTGTATATTGTAAGCTACATGGGCTGGAATCTAGAATACCTACCACACTTGAAATAGCAATTTTCTTGTTGCAATGTTTTCTTTTAGCTAAAATATGATGAAGAATTATAAAATTCGGGCACGGAAGCAAATATTTGTATGATATTTTACATAAATAAAGTCAGGTTTTACCTTTTCTTGAAGAATACGTTGTATATTGTAAGCTACCTGGGCTGGATTTTAGAATACCTACCACACTTGAAATAGCAATTTTCTTGTTGCAATGTTTTCTTTTAGCTAATATATAATAAAGAATTATTAAATTCTGGCGCGGAGGCAAATATTTATATGATTTTTTTCAAAAATAAAGTCAGATTTTACTTATTCGTGAAATAGATATTTTTGTTAAAACATGCATATTCATGCTTTAGGATCTATACTACAGATAATTTTAGCATTGGACATGCAAAAGTGACCATAACGTGGTACCAATCAGATAATACACATGAAATTTTCGGGTGACATTTTAATGAATACGTTGTATATTGTAAGCTACATGGGCTGGATTCTAGAATACCTACCACACTAGAAATAGCAATTTTCTTGTTGCAATGTTTTCTTTTAGCTTAAATATAATGAAGAATTATAAAATTCGGTCGCGGAAGAAAATATTTATATGATTTTTTACAAAAATTAAGTCAGATTTTACCTATTCTTGATGAATACGTTGTATATTGTAAGCTACATGGGCTGGATTCTAGAATACCTACCACACTTGAAATAGCAATTTTCTTGTTGCAATGTTTTCTTTTATCTAAAATATGATGAAGAATTATAAAATTCGGGCGCGGAAGCAAATATTTATATGATTTTTTTCCAAAAATAAATTCAGATTTTACCTATTCTTTATGAATACGTTGTATATTGTAAGCTACATGGGCTAGATTCTAAAATAGCTACCACACTTGAAATAGCAATTTTCTTGTTGCAATGTTTTTTTTAGCTACAATATGATAAAGAATTATAAAATTCAGTCGCGGAAGCAAATATTGATATGATTTTTTACAAAAATAAAGTCAGATTTTACCTATTTTTGAAATTGATATTTTTGTTAACACATTTTAGCATTAGACATGCAAAAGTGACCATAACCTGGTACTAATCAGATAATAAACAATCAATTTTCGGGTGCCACTTTAATGAATACGTTGTTTATTGTAAGCTACATTGGCTGGATTCTAGAATGCCTACTACACTTGAAATAGCAATTTCCTTGTTGCAATGTTTTCTTTTAGCTAAAATATGATAAATAATTATAAAATTCGGGCGCGGAAGCAAATATTTATATGATTTTTCACAAAAATAAAGTCAGATTTTACCTATTCTTGATAAATACGTTGTATATTGTAAGCTACATATGCTGAATTCTAGAATACCTACCACACTTGAAATAGCAATTTTCTTGTTGCAATGTTTTCTTTTAGCTAAAATATGATAAAGAATTATAAAATTCAGGCGCGGAAGCAAATATTTATATGATTTTTTACAAAAATAAATTCAGATTTTACCGTTTCTTGATGAATACGTTGTATATTGTAAGCTACATGTGCTGGATTCTAGAATTCCTACCACACTTTTTTTTTTCTTGTATCTCCTAAGAATTTTACAATCTATCTAAATATAAGATAATAAGTAAAAATATAACACTAAATAAATTACATGAGGAGCATTTGTCCACTGACAAAAACTCGAAATATTAACTATATAATGTTAGTTAAACCTATCTACTAAATCTAATGGTTTAAAACGTTTTAGTCGTCGTATGTCCTTACTGCTGTCTAACAATTTTACTGCACTTGTGTTTGGGTGGGCTTCAAGCCTTTTAAGATATTTGGTACTAAATTGTTCGATTGTTTCTTTCACTGTATACATGTTGAGGTCTTTGTGGATGATTACATTTGGCACATACCAAGGAGCATTTGTAATTGTTCGGAGGCACTTATATTGAAAGCGTTGAAGTATTTCAATATTGGAGTTGCTTGCTGTTCCCCTGAGATGTATTGTAACAATATGGAATGTTTTCCATATGTTACTGAAAACCTGAGCGTAAGGAAATTTGATCTCTTGCATTCAGAATCGACATGTGTTAGTTTTTGGTAATAAAGTTGAAAATTTATCGTTTCGCTGTCATTCTGAATGCGTGAGAATCGTATTTTTAAAGATTAGTTTTTGCAAAATCTGGTAAGGAGGGCAGAGGGATGATTTCTTCTCAGCCATCGATCTTAACAGATTTTGCAGGAGTCGAGTATTTGCGTCTGGTGAAGACGCACGTATATCGGAGCACTTCGCTCTGATCGCGGTATGAACAATCAAACGGATTGTTCATACAATATTTAGTCTGGAAAATGTAACCGTTTAATTTGTAATGTTTAGTCCTTTTTAATAATTTCAGTATAATTTAGATTAGTTTGTGAAAATGTAAATAAAATTATATCTTAAGTAAAATTGCGTGTGTGCTCGTCCAAGTTCTCCAATCGAGTTCCTTAGTGTTGTGTCGTGTGATCATCGTCATATCTGGAAGTCATCGTAAGTCATTATCATAGCATTATTCAATTTCACCCCCCTGTTACATTGGCGCAGTCGACGGTAGGATCTGAGGGTAAATTAATTTAAAAAATTAATTACACACCCAATGACGATCCGAAAAGATCCTATGTTCAAACTTTGAACAAATTTTTCATAAATTTAAAACGTTTGTGACGGGAGGATGAATCCGCTCACCACTACGGCACCGACGATGATGGCGACGCAACAACAGAAGCAGTCCAAGCCAAGTGCATTACCAGAGGCGTTCTCCGCCATAATGTCTATTACGCCGTGCTCTGGTGATGATGCTGGACTCGTGGAGAACTTCGTCCAGCATATGATCTTTACTGGAAATGCTTACGGCTGGGATGACGTCTTTCTCGGACAGGCAATTCGAATCCGACTCAGTGGTAAGGCAAAAGATTTTTATTGGGGACTTCCAACTTGGAAACGGCCTACCACTGGACATGGCTTGGTGTATTGGTTGAGATCAACCTTTGGTCGATACACCTTGCTGCCAGCGTCATTTTTCCTGCCCTGTATGCCCAACTTTTACTTGCAAGGTTGTGTACACCTACCTGTATACGCACCACAGACGCAAATAGCGTTGCCTCCATTGCATCCTTTGCACCCTTTGATGGCACACGGCCAAATCGCGCTTTGCAAGGATGATGGAGTGCAAAATCCGTCAGCAGCAATGAGTGCGGCTGATTTTGAAGCGCTGCTGGCAGCCGAGCGGCGTCCTGTGGTGGTAGGCATCCCGCGCCTACAAGACGAAGTGGCAACTGATGTCACCAGTAGCATAAACGGCATACAGGTAAAGGAAGAGATCGAACTGTTCGAGGAAAAGACGTCGATAGAGCTTCGGAATAAACAACAGGACGAGCACACCTTACGAAAAGGTATAAACATCGCTACGGAAACGGACAAGAGATCGGCTGACGAGGAAAACGGTGACGACCAGGGCAGCGACTTCGAAGAGGACACAGCAACTTCTTCAAAGTTCAGTGTAGTGTCAGTTATAAAGTGCATTGACCCCAGCCCTGTGTTTTATGTCATAGTGAAACGTGCCGTACCCAAACTCTTTGCGGTACCTGGACTAAGACCCTTGTGGTGTGAAGAACCGCCACCCCCTGCTGAGAGACAAGTGTCCCTATTGGTTTCGTTGACATTGATACGCCACAGTTGATTAGTGTTTAGACTAAAAAACATTGCATGCTACTTTAAATCTTAAACTATGTTTATTTGTGCATGTTAGTATTAGAACAAATAAAGACACCCTTCCTTTAGTTAATAATATTCATTTTTTATATTGTTTATTGAATATATTGTTTTTATGATAATAATTTGTGATTTATAATTGGTTATATGTTTTTATACATATGTCATTGTTTGTACTCTGTCATTTGTTTCGTTCGTATGTCTTTATTTTTTGTGTCATTTATCTGTACACTGTATTTGTCATTTGTACCGCTCTATTTTTAGGTACTTGTATTTTGTTCTTTGGATATTTCTTTGTATTATCCTTGTATTCGTTCACTTGTTTATTATTTTTGTTTTGTATTTTTATTTCAGGTACGTTCAGGTTTATAGGTACTCCTTTTGAGAATAAATATATAGTGGTTGCACAATATATTTATGTCTTAAGGGGAGGATGATGTAACAATATGGAATGTTTTCCATATGTTACTGAAAACCTGAGCGTAAGGAAATTTGATCTCTTGCATTCAGAATCGACATGTGTTAGTTTTTGGTAATAAAGTTGAAAATTTATCGTTTCGCTGTCTTTCTGAATGCGTGAGAATCGTATTTTTAAAGATTAGTTTTTACAAAATCTGGTAAGGAGGGCAGAGGGATGATTTCTTCTCAGCCATCGATCTTAACAGATTTTGCAGGAGTCGAGTATTTGCGTCTGGTGAAGACGCACGTATATCGGAGCACTTCGCTCTGATCGCGGTATGAACAATCAAACGGATTGTTCATACAATATTTAGTCTGGAAAATGTAACCGTTTAATTTGTAATGTTTAGTCCTTTTTAATAATTTCAGTATAATTTAGATTAGTTTGTGAAAATGTAAATAAAATTATATCTTAAGTAAAATCGTGTGTGTGTGTTCGTCCAAAGTTCTCCAATTTAATCCTATCGAGTTTTAGTGTTGTGTTGTGATCATCGTCATTCTTTCTGAAATCATCGTAAGTTATCATAGCTTCATTCAATTTCACCCCCCTGTTACAGTATTCCATACGTCCAGACTGGTTTAAAGATGCTTTTATATATCAGTAGTTTGTCTTCCAGTGACAGTTTGGAAGTTCTACCTAATAGCCAATAGTGCTGCCTGAATTTTAGTCCCAGTTGGTTTCTTTTTGAGAAGATGTGTTTACGCCATGTTAGTCTTCTATCAAGATGTATTCCTAGATATCTTGTTTCTTCAGTTTGCGGTAGCGGTTGGTTGATGAGTGTTACCGCAGGACACGTACTTTTATTCAAGGTACAGGTTACATAGACTGATTTGGTTTCGTTGGCTTTTATTCTCCAAATTTTTAGCCACTTTTCGATTTTTTTAAGCTTTATTTGACGAAGATGTGAGGCATCTGCTGAATTTTTATGACAAGCTAGGATTGCTGTATCATCAGCAAATGTGGCAACTGTAGAATTTGGAGTTGATGGAATATCAGCTGTGTAAATGAGGTAGAGAATAGGTCCAAGAACACTACCTTGGGGTACTCCTGATTTGATTAGGTATAATGGACTACATTCTTCTTTGTATTTTACTGTAAAATATCTGTTTGTTAGATATGATTCTAGGATTTGATAGAAGGTATGAGGGATGTTACTTTTTAATTTATATAGCAGGCCAATATGCCACACTTTATCGAACGCTTGCGAAACATCTATAAAAGCTGCTGAACAGTAGTGTTTTCTTTAAAATGTTTTGTTTATTACGTCGACTACTCTATGAACCTGCTCAATAGTTGAGTGTTGTTTTCGGAAGCCAAACTGATGATCAGGAATTAATTTTCTTCGCATAAGTATGGGCTCCAGTCTTGTGATGAAAAGTTTTTCAAATACTTTTGAAAGTACAGGTAGTAAACTTATTGGACGATAGGACGATGTTTCCTCAGTGGGTTTCCCTGGTTTGTGTATAAGAATAATTTGAGCTACTTTCCAATGTGATGGAAAAACTCCAAGTCTTAAGATTGTGTTAAATATATAAGTTATAAGAATGATTGCTTTAAATGGGAGTTGTCTTAAAAATTTTCCAGAGATTAAATCGTATCCGGGAGTTTTTTTTGGATTTATATGTTTGCATATTATCTCGAGAACATCCTTCGGTTTAAAATGTTGTATAGGATAATCCAACTGAAAGGGATGTTCTAACGTGTTGTATATGAATTGTTCATCTTCTGGTGGTATCGAGGGTGGAAAAGGTTGGAATACTTTTGTTAGGTGATTTGCAAAGGCTAGAGCTTTGTCAGAGTCAGTCTTTGCCCATAGTCCTCCTTCTTTCCTAATAGGTGGAATGTGTTGTTGGGGCTGTTTGATTTTTTTCGTTGCTTTCAATAATAAGTAGTCACTTGCTTCTGTCGCTGATAAATTCTCAAGATAGTTTTGAATTGTTTCATTTTTTTCTTGTTGCAATTTTTTTTTCAAGTCTTTGGTGGCTTTATTTAATTTACTTTTTACTTGGGGGTCTCGAGTTGTCTGCCAGATTCTTCTAATTTTCCGTTTATGGGCTATTAAATATTTGATGTACGCTGGTATGTTTGTTACAGTATTACAAGATTTTCGTATTGGGGTCGATTGCCAAGTTGATTCCTGAATTGATTTTGTTAAATGTTCTACAGCATTATCTAAGTCTTCTTGAGATTTTAAGCTGACATTTAACGAGATTTTACTTTCTAGTATGTTCCTGAATTTGTGCCAATTCGTTTTTTTATTACAGAGAGAGGCGGGTTTATCTACTTTTGGTATTTGTGTACTGAATATTAGAATTACGGGTGAAAGGTCTGATGATAAATCTACGCAGGATTCTACTTTAAAATATTTTTCTGATTTTCCACTGACTATGAAAAAGTCAAGTAGATCAGGTATTTTATTTGGGTCAGTCGGCCAGTAGGTTGGTTCTCCAGTTGAAAGGGTTATGTAATGTTTATTCTGGATAGTTTTGAGTAATTCTCTTCCTCTTGGTGTAATGAGTCTCGATCCCCAAATTTGGTGTTTAGCATTGTAATCTCCACCAGCAATGAATTTATTTCCCAGTGTATTATAAAAGTAGTACAATCTTCGTTTTTAATTATATGTTTCGGTGGCATATAAATTGCTGACACTACAAAATATTCCGATAGCGTTTCAATTTTTATATTTGTGGCTTGCAAATATTCTTTCTGGTATTTTACAAGTTCATAATGTTTAATTGAATTTTTTACAATAATTGCAGTTCCACCATGAGTCGTTCCGTCAGGATGATTTGTTGAATATATTGAATAATTTGGTATTTTAAGGTAGTTTTTATTCGTAAAATGAGTTTCTGATATAAGTATTATATCTAGTTGGTAGTTAATAATAAATGATTTTAATTCTTGGCTATGTTGAGCCAAGCCGTTGGCATTCCATAATACAATTTTCATCTGAGTATTCATTTTATTTTTGAAATTAATGTTGTTAAAATATTTAACATTGTGTCCATACGTTCCATTAGTTTACATAACATTTGTTCTAGATTTTGATTAGATTTACCTTGTGTGTTTATTTCCTGGGTAACGATTTCATTAGCTGGCGTCTCGACCTGTGAATTTTTTGCATTATTTGCATTAATATTAGTAGGTTGCTGATTAGACATTTTTGCAACACTTGCATATGTATTGTTATTGTTTACATATTGTGCTGGACAAATGTTGACATTATTATTTGTAGGTCGTTGAGTAATTTGTTTGGTACGTAAAGTGGGATATTTTCTTTTTTGAATGTCTTTGTATATTGCGCAACCTTTATAATTTGCAGGGTGTTTTCCATCACATAAGGCACAGGTTTCATCTGTATTAGATGGTTTTTCACACGTAGATGTATGATGATTTTTCCCACATTTCACACTTGCTTGCCGCTCGCAGTAGTTATGGGTATGTCCGTATCTTTGGAAATTAGTACACTGAACGATTTCTCGTTTTACTCGCAGAGGTTCGAATTCAATTTTGCAGTTTAATAAATATTTAATGTCATATACTTTTTTATTATTTTCCTGCTGTCCTAAGTCCACATAAAACATGGGAAGCGGCTGTTTAGTTTTCCAATTTTTAATATTGTGAATATTAATAGCTTTGTGACCATACGATTCTATTTCAGTTTTCAAATATTCTATATCCGCAGAGTAGTGGATATTTCTTAGGACTGTTCTAAAATTTCTTTTCTGTTTTAACTGATATGTATGAAAAGCCGTTTTTTTCTCTGTTAAGGTCTTAAAGATTTTTGTGTAACTCTCAGATGTATGGGGTTGGACTTTAACCTGATAGTTCGACATTGATTTTAAAAAATAATCATCCTTGGCTACTAAGTTCAATATTTCCAGTAATGGTTGCAATTTAATTATATCAGGAATAAAAATAGGTGGCGGTTTAGGTTTTTGTTTTTCAACTGTATTTTCGTCATCATTATCATTTTCTGGGTCTTGATTAGTTAATTCCTGGAATCTATTTTGAGTATTCATCCTTACCACAAAATAAGTTAGAGTTTTTTGTCTGACGTTCCTGCTGTTAATTTCTGGACTGTTTCGTTTTGTTTTGTTTGATTTAACTGTTTGCCATTCTGAGCTACTGTTCGCGCTGTTCGATAAAGGTGGAAAAATCTGGGTGTATCCTGTAGGAGAGTTTTGTGTTTGAGGCTGATTTTCTATTTCGGATATCTGTGTAAAGGGAATTGCAGTATTAGTTTGGAGAGGATTCTGAGAAGCGTCCGTTATGGGGTTGGCTGGCGGCGTATTGGTTCATGAAAGTGTCTGAGGATAAGTCGTAGTTGGTGTTATATTGGAATTTCTAGGTGGTGAATGGTTACCAGGCATAGCTAGGTTGGTTGGGGATGTGCCGGGTGGATTTACTGAGCTTGGCTGGTTTCTAAGTACCAATGCTGCATTCTTAAGCTCTGGCGGTATAGATAGAAATATAAAATTCAGGCGCGGAAGCAAATATTTGTAAGATTTTTTTCCAAAAATAAAGACAGATTTTACCTTTTCTTGATGAATACGTTGTATATTGTAAGCTACATGGGCTGGATTCTAGAATACCTACCATACGTGAAATAGCAATTTTCTTGTTGCAATGTTTTCCTTTAGCTAAAATATGATGCAAAATTATAAAATTCGGGCGCGGAAGCAAATATTTATATGATTTTTACAAAAATTAAGTCAGATTTTACATTTTCTTGATAAATGCCTTTTATATTGTGAGCTACATGGGCTGGATTCTAGAATACATACCACACGTGAAATAGCAATTTTCTTGTTGCAATGTTTTCTTTCAGCTAAAATATGATAAAGAATTATAAAATTCGGGCGCGGAAGCAAATATTTATATGATTTTTTACAAAAATAAAGTCAGATTTTACTTATTCTTGAAATGGATAATTTTGTTAAAACATTCATTTTCATGGTTAAGGATCTATACTATGTATAATATAAGCATTGGTGATGCAAAAGTGACCATAACGTGGTACCAATCAGATAATAAACATTCAATTTTCGGGTGTCATTTCAATGAATACGTTGTATATTGTAAGCTACATAGGCTGGATTCTAGAATACCTACCACACTTGAAATAGCAATTTTCTTGTTGCAATGTTTTATTTTAGCTAAAATATGATGAAGAATTATATAATTCGGGCGCGAAAGCAAATATTTATATGATTTTTTAAAAAAATATAGTCAGATTTTACTTATTCTTGATAAAAACTTTGTGTATTGTAAGCTACATGGGCTGGATTCTAGATACCTACCACACTTGAAATAGCAATTTTCTTGTTGCAATGTTTTCTTTTAGTTAAAATTTGATGAAAGATTATAAAACTCGGGCGCGGGAGCAAATATGTATATGTTTTTTTACAAATTAAAGTCAGATTTTACTTATTCTTGAAATGGATATTTTTGTTAAAACATTTATATTCACGCTTTAGGATCTATACTATAGATAATTTTAGCATTGGACATGCAAAAGTGACCATAACGTGGTACCAATCAGATAATAAACATTCAATTTTCGGGTGTTATTTTAATGAATACGTTGTATATTGTAAGCTACATGGGCTGGATTCTAGAATACCTACCAGACTTGAAATAGCAATTTTCTTGTTGCAATGTTTTCTTTTAGTTAAAATATGATGAAAAATTATAAAATTCTGGCGCGGAAGCCAATATTTAAATGATTTTTTACATAAATAAAGGCAGATTTAACCTATTCTTGATGAACACGTTGTATATTGTAAGCTACTTGGGCTGGATTCTAGAATACCTACCACACTTGAAATAGCAATTTTCTTGTTGCAATGTTTTCTTTTAGCTAAAATATGATGAAAAATTATAAAATTCGGGCGCGGAAGCAAATATTTATATGATTTTTTACAAAAATAAAGTCAGATGTTACCTATTCTTGATGAATACGTTGTATATTATAAGCCACATGGGCTAGATTCTAGAATACCTACCACACTTGAAATAGCAATTTTCTTGTTGCAATGTTTTCTTTTAGCTAAAATATGATAAAAAATTATAAAATTCGGGGGCGGAAGCAAATATTTATATGATTATTTACAAAAATAAAGTCAGATTTTACCTTTACTTGATGAATACGTTGTATATTGTAAGCTACATGGGCTGGAATCTAGAATACCTACCATACTTTAAATAGCAATTTTCTTGTTGCAATGTTTTCTTTTAGCTAAAATATGATACATGTAACGTCTCTCATTCCCCGCCGGTCGGGTGCTCAGGAGTTACCAGGGTTCAGGAGCGAGGATGGGAGTCAGGACGGACTGGTACTAGAAGAATAAGCAAACACTTCTGTTTCTACCCAAAAATATAAATAAATATATATTCTATATTATCAAATAAAATAAATACAATTTATTGTAAAACAATATGAAAGTAAGAATGGCCGTTTAGCGTCTGGCGGTTGGCGAAGCTACTTCTCCGGGCTGGGGCAACCTGTAACAAAGCAGACACGGTGATACGGCGAGGCGGCGGTTACGGTCCCGGATACGATAGTACGCGTTCGCGATAAAGCTAATGGCGCACCTTGCCGTGCTGTACTCGGGTGTTGACGAACGCGACACGGTTCCCACGCGGTGACTCGGGGCCGACGCGGCGTCGTCGGTGGAGTAGGTAGTGAGGGAACGTTCGGCTCAGCACGCCTTTGGTAAGGATGGCTCAACACGCCCTGGGGAACGGCTCAGCATGCCGTATGCGGAGAAGCTCGGGTAAGAATGGCTCAGCACGCCATATGTTAGGAAGGCTCAACACGCCTCGGGTGAGGAAGGCTCAACACGCCTTGGGTGAGGAAGGCTCAACACGCCCTGCGGTACGGCTCAACACGCCGTCGGTAAGGAAGGCTCAACACGCCTCGGGTACGGCTCAACAAGCCTCGGTCAGGATGACTCAACACGCCTTGAGGAACGGCTCAGCACGCCGTATGCAGAGAAGCTCGGGTAAGAATGGCTCAGCACGCCATATGTTAGGAAGGCTCAACACGCCTCGGGTGAGGAAGGCTCAACACGCCTCGGGTGAGGAAGGCTCAACACGCCTCGGGTGAGGAAGGCTCAACACGCCCTGGGGTACGGCTCAACACGCCGTCGGTAAGGAAGGCTCAACACGCCTCGGGTACGGCTCAACACGCCTCGGTCAGGATGGCTCAACACGCCTTGAGGAACGGCTCAGCACGCCGTATGCGGAGAAGCTCGGGTAAGAATGACTCAGCACGCCGTATGTTAGGAAGGCTCAACACGCCTCGGGTGAGGAAGGCTCAGCTCGCCTTTGGTAGTTGGGCTGGAGGCGGATGGGAAGGAAAGGTGCTCGCCGGACTAGTGTCTGGGCTTATATAGCCGCAGCTACGGAGTGGGGGACGACAGCGCTAGTAGTGGGATCGGGGCCCGACCTGGCCCGATGGTTCCCGAGACTAGCCGGACAGCTAGTTAGCAACTTTAGCTTCGTGCTATGAAGATGCTGACGTTACATCCCCCCCTTTCTTTCGGAGCGTGAAACGTTCACGTGTAATGACCTAATACCGGTGGTCGGCTTCGTGTCGGCGGTGTGCGGATTACTGATTGATGCAGCGTGAGGCGCTGCAGGCTCGTCACCCCTACCCTGGCAACTGCTCCCCTCTCCACATGGTTTCAGCTCGCTTACATGTATATGGCGTAGGTAGCGCCCTCCGGTAGTTCGCAAGTCAACTATTACTGGTGAGAGGATGCGGTGTACTCTATAAGTGCCAGAATAAACGGGAGCTAGCTTGGCGTTAAATCCTTGCCTTTTGTCGGATAAATGGTGTTCTTTCTTCATCACCTGTTCTCCGATAGAGGGACGCCAATCACGGTGCCGTAGATTGTAATAGCGTTGTTGCTTTTGAAAAGCTCGGGCAAGGTTGATTCGTACTAGTTCATACGCTTCCTGTAATGTACGGAATCTGGTTTCTTGTGACGGTTGTTGGTTCTCTACCTGCATGCTACCGGGTGTCGGCGGTTTCCGACCGTAGACGAGGTAGGCTGGTGAATAGCCCGTCGATTCATGGTCTGCTGTGTTAAACGCAAACGCGAGTTCTGGAAGATGTTCATCCCACGTTCGGTGTGACTTGGTAATGTATTGGGATATCATCGATTTGATGACTTTGTTAGCCCGCTTGCACTGGGGCGTATACGGTGGTGTCAATCGGTGTGTTACGCTGGCTTTACGAAGGAGGTCCTCAAATTCTTTGCTTCGGAATTGCTTGCCGTTATCACTGATCACGGTCTTCGGTCGGCCGTATCGCAGCAGGATTCGGGTTCGGAGTGCATAGCATATCGCTCCAGCGCTTGGCTTGCGTATCGGTTGCAATTCAATAAATTTTGAAAATTTATCTTGTAGCACGGTGAACCATACGTGTCCTTGTTTGGATCGCGGTAAAGGTCCAATCAAGTCATACGAGACCGTCTCCCAGGGTTGCTCGACTGGCGTTGCATACATTCGCCCCGCGGGTTGTTGTTGCGATGCTTGATATTTGTACTTCGGTGCCGTAAGCTAATCGTGCGTTGGTATCCTCGTGGTTCAGAACGTATCCTTTTTCCTGGCAGCGCGCGGCGGTTAGGCCACTGATATATGACACCACTGAGCCAGTGTCTACCAGCGCGTTAACGGTTACGCCGCACAACATTATGGGAACATGCGGTCGCGGGTCGGTTGGTTGATTGCTCCCTTCTGGGCGATGGCGTTCGGCAGTCGGTCGGTAGCGGTACTTCTGCCCGCCAACGCGTTTCCTGGCCGGTGGCAACGGCAATCTTTGGTAAGCGTGTCAGCTGTACCACAATATGAGCAAAATATTTTCCCGGGTCTGCGGCAGTCTCGGCGGGTATGTCCTCTCTGCCCGCATCTCCAACAGCATTCATTCCGCTGATACACCATGCTAATAGAGTTGCGTGGAGTTTGGGTTCTTGACGCCGGCTGGCTCCGATAAGCTGTCTCAGGCATAAGCGACTGGGCAGCAGAGGGTGGTGGTCGGAAAACTGATTGTTGTCGTCGGATTTCTTCGTATTCATCTGCCCTGGCAACCAGGTCGGAGATGCTGGAAATTTCGGCTCTACGGATGTAAAGTTAGTATTCGGGCCGTAGATTCCGATAAAGGTGATCTAACTTACTTTTCTCGTTCATTTCTCCGAGACGGCGCATCAGTGTACGGAGAGCTGTGACGTACGGACGGACTGGTTCATCTGCCCCTTGTGTTCGGTCTCGGACAGCGTCTTCGAGATGAATCCGTAATCCGGCGGGGAGATAATAGAGTCGTAAATCTTGGAGAAAATCTTCCCATCCGGTCCAGCTATCGCGGCTATTACGGTACCAGAGCAGGGCTTCGCCTCGTAGCAATTCAGGTAACGCGGTAAGCATCTGGGAATCAGAAAAATGGTAGCCCGCTCTTAGTTCTTCCACGCGCTCGATGAATGTCAGGACATTCTTTCCGTCGAACTGGCAGTTCCATTTCCGGACCGTATCAAGAATGCATGCAGCAGCCGGAGGTGCGCTCATAATCCCTGTCGTGGTGGGAACATAAGCCGCGGGATTTAATTTTACATCGGTTCTATCGGTATTTTCAAGTTCGCGCACTTGATCGGTTTGATTTAGCGGTACTTTATCGGTAGGTGCTAATAAAAGTTTGTCGGGATTATCCTTGATAAAGCTACAAAGACGCTTTCTTAATTCCTCCACTGTTCCCGTAGAATCCAACTGGATAGCAGTGAGTTGCTCGATCAACTCATCTTTTGATAATCGGTAAATCCACGATGTTGGATTCTCGTTCGGCATTTTTAAAAATTATAATAAGTGACCAAAAATTTAGAAAAGAATACAGAAGTGTTTACTTTAACGGTCCCTGTTCAGGCGCCATGTAACGTCTCTCATTCCCCGCCGGTCGGGTGCTCAGGAGTTACCAGGGTTCAGGAGCGAGGATGGGAGTCAGGACGGACTGGTACTAGAGGAATAAGCAAACACTTCTGTTTCTACCCAAAAATATAAATAAATATATATTCTATATTATCAAATAAAATAAATACAATTTATTGTAAAACAATATGAAAGTAAGAATGGCCGTTTAGCGTCTGGCGGTTGTCGAAGCTACTTCTCCGGGCTGGGGCAACCTGTAACAAAGCAGACACGGTGATACGGCGAGGCGGCTGTTACGGTCCCGGATACGATGGTACGCGTTCGCGATAAAGCTAATGGCGCACCTTGCCGTGCTGTACTCGGGTGTTGACGAACGCGACACGGTTCCCACGCGGTGACTCGGGGCCGACGCGGCGTCGTCGGTGGAGTAGGTAGTGAGGGAACGTTCGGCTCAGCACGCCTTTGGTAAGGATGGCTCAACACGCCCTGGGGAACGGCTCAGCATGCCGTATGCGGAGAAGCTCGGGTAAGAATGGCTCAGCACGCCATATGTTAGGAAGGCTCAACACGCCTCGGGTGAGGAAGGCTCAACACGCCTTGGGTGAGGAAGGCTCAACACGCCCTGCGGTACGGCTCAACACGCCGTCGGTAAGGAAGGCTCAACACGCCTCGGGTACGGCTCAACAAGCCTCGGTCAGGATGGCTCAACACGCCTTGAGGAACGGCTCAGCACGCCGTATGCAGAGAAGCTCGGGTAAGAATGGCTCAGCACGCCATATGTTAGGAAGGCTCAACACGCCTCGGGTGAGGAAGGCTCAACACGCCTCGGGTGAGGAAGGCTCAACACGCCCTGGGGTACGGCTCAACACGCCGTCACGAATTGTGTACTGTTTCGCCTCTCGGCACTACAGTCGGCAAACCTGCAACTGCAGGGATGAGTTACGCTCATCGGACGCGTCAAAGCGAATCGCAATGACTACCAGTTCGCTGCCGAGCGATTCCTGTTCCCGGGTGCAAGCCCAGTAGAGGACCCACTGGTGGGGCGGGCCACTATCCAAAGCCCTACTAGCTATGCAGGCTAGCGCCCGAGTTGATTGGCACGCAACTCACACGCCGGGATGAACGAAGCACCCCTAGGCAGCAATTGCCTGTTGAAACCTTTTGCCCTCCGCCTTCGCGCATGCTGCAGACCACAGCGCGCCTCCCGTTACGCCAACCAAGGTATGAAACCCCGGGTCTGGTCAGCCCCACGGAGTACCGGTTTAGCCTCCCGGTTGAGGTTCGCTGATACAGGTTCCAGGGCGAAGCCTTTCCCCTAACAGCTCCTTAATTAGGCTCTTACACGCCAGGCATAAGTATCGCCAGCACCAGGAGGGGGAGTTGCCACCTCCAAGTTTCCCCAAGGCAGCCCATAGGAGAAGACGAAGCTAATCCACCCGGAACTGCTATGGTTCCACATCCTGGCCCTAATAGGTGTCCAGATCCCCACCACTGCAGCATGGTGGCATTCTGACCCACCATCGCACATTCGTGCCGCACAACATTCACCCTTCATTCACGCCAACATAAATACACGTCTGAATCATTCAACTAGCATCCATCATCAGACAGTCCCAACCTCGATCTTCAACCTAGCCCACCCCCTGTCGTACACCCCGTAACCTCTCCTCACGTCTAGTAAAGGCCGTCGCTGCGAAGTCCTCCGCTAACCTGTAGGTCTCTTCATCCCGAAGGACACCTGCAAAAATGAACCCATCCCCCCTCTGAATAACCCCTAGGCGACGGAGATCCCTTACGTCCCCTAACAACGGACACCTCACCAACACGTGGAGCCAGGTTTCCTCACCCATACCGCAATCACACTCACTTCCATCCGCCAAATTCCTAGCATGCAAGAATGCCCTCATGCTCCCGTGGCCTGTTAAGAGAAACGTCAGCTTCAGGCTTGGATCGAACCACCGATTCTGAGAGGCGAATGACACGTCTGGGACAAAGGAGTAGGTAACCCTACCCTTGTCCGAGGCGTCCCACTCACGCTGCCAGATCTCCATGGCTCTTTCCGCCAGCAGGGATTTCACCTGGCCCAGGTTACGTCCCCTAACCTCTTCTTCTCTTAGCAGATCCGCGGGTGTTAGTAAAACCCCATGCCTCACGCGGTACATGCAAGCCCTACGCTTAGCCTCTAACCACCACGGCAACTCACCCATTAACACCTGCATCGCATGCGTAGATACAGTTCTACAAACACGTAAACATGCATACAACGCAACACGCTCACACCTATCTAGCAATTCTACCCCGTAATCAAACTGAAGAACATCAACCCAGACACTGCATGCATACAAGACACTAATAACAAACAGTCCCTTAAACAAAACACGACATGCACGACGTGACAAACCCCATTCCCTGCGCAAAACCCTACGCATCATGCCTACCACCCTGACAATCTTACCATGCAGTTCCTCCACATGCAATCGGAACTTCATGCCTTCACTCACTCGCACACCCAAATATTTCACACTTGGCACGTGACGCAGACTCATACCCCCCGATCGTACCACTGGAGGCCGATTCGCCGACAACTTTCCTTTCAGCAGCATGGTAACCGACTTAGAGCCAGAGACTGGCACACCGACTCGATCCCCCCACCCAGTGACGAGTGAGAGGAATCTTGACGCTTCCGTTTCGAGCTCAAGTCGACTACCACCTTCTACTAAAAGCAAGAGGTCATCGGCGTAAGCCACAAACTTACAACCTGCAACCTCCAGTTCCCACAGAAGCACATCCATACAAGCATTCCAGCATACAGGACCACTAATACTACCCTGTGGACAACCCCGTTCTACATCATGCCATGCAACCCCACTACGTCCCCAAATACATACGCGTCTGTCCCGGAAAAAATCCCGCCAGATCGCGATATCCGCGCTACCCAATTCGCGAAACCTGCCAAGGATCGAGTTCCAAGACAGGTTATCGAACGCGCCTTTGAAATCTACAAATACCCCCAACACATACTTCTTTCCGGAATCACGAACCGTGGACTTCACGTCGCTCCACGCGTCCTCGACTGACTTCCCTTTCTGAAACCCATACTGCTGCCTGTGAAGACCGTCCAACAGAGGAGACAATCTCCCAACAAGTAACCGCTCGAGTACCTTACCGAAGACATTCAGTAAGGTAATCGGTCGGTACGAGCTGGGATCATCCCTCACTCTATCTTCCGACTTCAGCAGTACAACCACACGTCCATGTTTCCACTGTACAGGAAAACAGCATGACGACAGGCAGGTGTCAAACATCGACTTCACGTAGATTGACAATGCAGCCCATACGTGCCGAAGCATCATCGCGTCTACCCCATCTAAGCCAGGCGACTTACCGACAGACATTGAAAAGACTGCCGACTCGACGTCATCCCAGCTGAACTCGCGTTCCCCACGAATGGCATCGACTGCCATTGTCGGTTCAACCGCGGCCGGAAAGAAGCTATCCAACAAAACGTTCGCGTTTTCATCCCACGACTCGGCAACCCGATTCCCATGCCTAATCATGGGAATATCCGCGTCCCCTCTCAAACCGCGACAGATACGATACAACGCCCCCCATGGATCATCGCGACCTTGCTCGCGAACAAACTCCCTCCAGTGCTTATCCTTCTCTTCCCTAAGCAGCTGTCGGTACGTTCGAACACTAGCTCGGTATTCGGCCTCGCATAGATTCAAAGAATCTGACTGGGTACGTCTGGCAAGCTGGAAAGCCCTGCGTTTGCGCCGTGAAATCCTTCGTAGGGCCGACAACTCCTGTGTCCACCAATGGACCGCTCTCCGTCGAGTAACTCTCGTTCTCCTTTTCAGGAGTCGGTCATTGGTACTGGTTACCCAGCCCAAGAGGACCTCCGATTGTCTGTCAGCTGACATCTCAACGAAGTCGGAGTAGTCGACATCTACTAGTGATTTCAGTTCCGTCTCGTACATATCCCAATCTACATTCTTTGTCACCCAGCCTACACGATTGACCACGTCACGTGTATCTACCTCCCTCCCTGTTACCGTGATGCGAATGGCATTGTGATCCGAGATCCCCCAATCATCAATGACCTCCCACGACCACGTTAACCGATCCCCCATCCTATTAGTAAACGTAACATCTATGTCGCTCATCCCGCCCGGACCATTGTACGTGAATACGCGACTCGGTTGGTTTAGCACAACTAACCCGAACGTATGGACTAGGTCCTCGATTAGCCTGCCTCGCTCAACCCGATCACCGTACCGAAACGTTTCCCCTTTACTAAACCATAGCGGCGATACGGCGTTCGCATCTAACCCCACAATAACTGGACAATCATTCGCTCTCACTATCACACGTCGAAGGTAATCGATATCATGCCCGATATCCCCCCCAAATTGACAATATAACGAACAAACAAAGATTTGACCTACTGGCCTAACGACGGCCACGCAGACTCCCGTGGTTGTAACGAGCTCAGGGACCTCCAACACGTCGAGGCTATCATCTAAGACAACCACAGCCGCCTTGGGCGGTCCCTCCCCCGTACGTGCGTAAACGCGCGACGAGGTTGGCATGCCACAAACACGAGAATTTACCGTATAGGGCTCCTGTAGTAGGGCTACCCCAATACGTTCTGCCAACAACCCTTGACTCGCGTCAGACATGATTTCTCTTCCCCGACCACAATTCAATTGGATGATGCGCATGCAACCCATCAGTCAATTGTTACACGCGACCTCGTTCTTACAACCGCCTTCTTGTATTCCGGACATTCACTACTTATCACACTGTGTTTCACATGCTCCCTCTTCGCTGACCTACAATTCATGCAAACCTCATCATTCTTGCAATCTACGTAAGAGTGCCCACTCTTACCACACCTACGGCATAAATTATCCTTCTCCTTGCATTCCCTCGCCACGTGCCCATACGCGAAGCAACGGTAGCACCTTAGCACGACGTCAATTTCGCGGACCCGGCAGCAGTGCCATCCCAGGTATAGTCTGCCCTCCTGAATCATAGCGTCCCGCATCTTAAGTGACACCTCAAGGACATATGTGCCCTTTGGAGAAACCGACACCACCCGCGTTCGCGCTTTATATTCTTCCTCCCCAATCTTTCCCACCAAATTCTTTTCGAATATGTCCCTCATGACATCTTCCCGACTTAAGGTAGACGGAACGTCGTAAACTGCTACCTTCGGTCCTACCTTACGGGGATCCTCTAACTTCAGACCCTTCTCCCTAAAAGTCGCACATTTGCGGATGTCGTCGAGGTCCCCCTGAGACGCTGCCTCAATTGCTACCCCATTCTTTACCCTCCTTACCGCGCTGACCTTGACGTGTGCCACCGCCTTCGCCACACATTCCACCCGGCTCTTTACCTCGTCGGCTGCCAGTGGCTCATCAGAGCTAGACCGCACGATGACAGAATAGCTCGTGTTTTTTGGTCTCGTGACCTTAACCATCGGGGGGCTTACCGGCTTTTTTGCCGAACTTTTGACCGGTTGGCTCAAAGCTGGCCACTCACGCCCGTCCAGCCCACTAACCTCCCGCTCATACGTCCTAACCACGTCTTTTAACCTATCCTGTTCGACTAGCCTGCCTCTGATGTGCTCCGACTCCATAACCATTGACATGAACACTGTCTCTACTAGGCGCGACCGTCTTTGAAGCTCGAGAATACTCTCCTTGCTTACCTGCTTGGAGATACTTCCTAAAAAGTCGTAAAACCCGTCCCATGCTGTCCGGAACTCAGCCACATAGTCCGCCGTAGTAGCGCTACCCACCCTCTTCCTCTTGCTTGGCTGACCGGAGCCACTGGCAGACAGCTCGCCCGACATACCGTCTTCCGTCGCCATACTCACAACCTCAACGTCACCTATGATCGACATCCCAACTACTAGCCCTAGCGGGCACTTACTGAATTAACTATCAGCGCCACCTGTCGGTAAGTCGCTGAGATACTAAAGCTAGACGCAACTAACGCCACCTGTTGGGCAGTAGCCTAACTAAAGCCACCTATCGGCGGTTTACGAAATTACCGGCTTAGACCGGCTTATGCCGGCGAGCGAACCTCGTGGAAGCAAATACAGTACTAGATATGTTAAGAGGCTACCAGGAAATATATAACATGTACAAATCCCCAAAAAAAACTAATAAAAAAAGACTCTACCAAGTCAAAGACAAGGCAGAGTCTAATTTCAAAAAAAGAACCTAAAACAAACTTACCCCGGTTTCCCGGCGATCCGGCGGGACACAGCCACACACCCACTCAGCAACACTCATCACGTGTAAGAATGTCCCGAAACACTCCTTCACCACTCCAGAAACCCCGGAAGAGTCTTGAAAAAGACTTTTTTAACAAAACGTGAACTCGACCTTGAGAGAAAAAAACGTACAAGTACACAGCAGCGCGCTAGCACGTCCGATCACCTCGACAGTCACGACACGAATCAACACGCCGTCAGTAAGGAAGGCTCAACACGCCTCGGGTACGGCTCAACACGCCTCGGTCAGGATGGCTCAACACGCCTTGAGGAACGGCTCAGCACGCCGTATGCGGAGAAGCTCGGGTAAGAATGACTCAGCACGCCGTATGTTAGGAAGGCTCAACACGCCTCGGGTGAGGAAGGCTCAGCTCGCCTTTGGTAGTTGGGCTGGAGGCGGATGGGAAGGAAAGGTGCTCGCCGGACTAGTGTCCGGGCTTATATAGCCGCAGCTACGGAGTGGGGGACGACAGCGCTAGTAGTGGGATCGGGGCCCGACCTGGCCCGATGGTTCCCGAGACTAGCCGGACAGCTAGTTAGCAACTTTAGCTTCGTGCTATGAAGACGCTGACGTTACAGACAGAATTACAAAATTCGGGCGCGGAAGCAAATATTTATATGGTTTTTTACATAAATAAAGTCAGATTTTACCTATTCTTGAAATGAATATTTTTGTTAAAACATTCATATCCATGCTTTAGGATCTATACTATGGATAATTTTAGCATTGGACATGCAAAAGTGACCATAACGTGGTACCAATGAGATAATAAACATTCAATGTTCGGGTGTCATTTTAATGAATACGATGTATATTGAAAGCTACATGGGCTGGATTCTATAATACCTACCACACTTGAAATAGCAATTTTCTAGTTGCAATGTTTTATTTTAGCTAAAATATGATAAATAATTATTAAATTCGGGCGCGGAAGTAAATATTTATATGATTTTTTACAAAAATAATGTCAGATTTTACCTATTTTTGTTGAATACATTGTATATTTTAAGCTACATAGGCTGGATTCTAGAATACCTACCACACTTGAAATAGCAATTTTTTTGTTGCAATGTTTTCTTTTGTCTAAAATATGATGAAGAATTATAAAATTCGGGCGCGGAAGCAAATATTTATATGATTTTTTACAAAAATAAAGTCAGATTTTATCTATTCTTGATGAATACGTTGTATATTGTAAGCTACATAGGCTGGATTCTAGAATACCTACCACACTTGAAATAGCAATTTTCTTGTTGCAATGTTTTCTTTTAGCTAAAATACGATGAAAAATTATAAAATTCGGGCGCGGAAGCAAATATTTATATGATTTTTTACAAAAATAATGTCAGATTTTACCTATTTTTGTTGAATACATTGTATATTTTAAGCTACATAGGCTGGATTCTAGAATACCTACCACACTTGAAATAGCAATTTTTTGTTGCAATGTTTTCTTTTGGCTAAAATATGATGAAGAATTATAAAATCCGGGCGCGGAAGCAAATATTTATATGATTTTTTACAAAAATAATGTCAGATTTTACCTATTTTTGTTGAATACATTGTATATTTTAAGCTACATAGGCTGGATTCTAGAATACCTACCACACTTGAAATAGCAATTTTTTTGTTGCAATGTTTTCTTTTGGCTAAAATATGATGAAGAATTATAAAATTCTGGCGCGGAAGCAAATATTTATATGATTCTTTACAAAAATAAATTCAGATTTTATCTATTCTTAATGAATACGTTGTATATTGTAAACTACATGGGCTGTATTCTAGAATACCTACCACACTTGAACTAGCAATTTTCTTGTAGCAATGTTTTCTTTTAGCTAAAATATGATTAAGAATTATAAAATTCGGTCGCGGATGCAAATATTTATATATTTTTTTACAAAAATAAATTCAGATTTTACCTATTCTTGATAAATACGGTGCATATTGTTAGCTACATGTGCTGGATTCTAGAATACCTACCACACTTGAAATAGCAATTTTCTTGTTGCAATGTTTTCTTTTAGCTAAAATATGATTAATAATAATAATAATAATAATTTATTCGGTGTAGAAACATTTTATAAATGTTATAACCTAGTCACAAAATATTATTACAATTTGACACAATTTAAATTATACAAAATGATTACAAAGAAAAATATTCGTCAATTTTATATAGGCAGTGTGATGTGAGAATGTTCTTAACAGTCTTCTTAAAATTAACAATAGTCAAAATTTTTACATCATTATTTAGCTTCTTAAAGAACAGTGGACCACAATAATCAACATAGTTTTTAGTTTTATCAAGCCTAACTAGTTTTTGTACAATATTATTCTTATTTCTTGTTTTATGATTATGTACATGTGTATGTGTTATATATTTTTTGTGATATAATTTGACATGGAACAAGCAATGGTAAATATATATATTGGGTATTGACATTATTTTCATTGACTCAAAAAGTGGTTTGCAATATTCCTTTGAATTAACTTTAGAAATTATACGGATTACCTTTTTTTGTAAATTAAATACTCTTTTACATTTTGAGGAGGAACCCCATAGTAATATTCCATAACACAGATGTGAGTGAGAAAGAGCAAAGTATGCCGTTTTTAATGTTTGTTTATTACAAGATATTGCAATTTTGCGTAGTGCAAATATCGCAATAGCCAGTTTTTAACAGAGCTGATTTATATGTTGTAGCCAATCTAAATTACTACTTAAATGTATACCAAGAAATTTAATATTGTTTGAATTATTGTCATTTTGTATATATCTTATTATTATTAAAAATTATAAAATTCGGGCGCGGAAGAAAATATTTATATGATTTTTTACAAAAATAATGTCAGATTTTACCTATTCTTGAAATGGATATTTTTGTTAAAACATTATTATTCATGCTTTACGATCTATACTATAGATAATTTTAGCATTGGACATGCAAAAGTGACCCTAACGTGGTACCAATCAGATAATAAACATTTAATTTTTGGGTGTCATTTTAATGAATACGTTGTATATTGTAAGCTACATGGGCTGGATTCTAGAATACCTACCACACTTGAAATAGCAATTTTCTTGTTGCAATGTTTTCTTTTACCTAAAATATGATGAAGAATTATAAAATTTCGGTGCGGAAGCAAATATTTATTTAATTTTTTACAAAAATAATGTCAGATTTTACTATTTCTTGATGAATACGTTGTATATTGTAAGTTATATGGGCTGGATTCTCGAGAACCTACCACACTTGAAATAGCAATTTTCTTGTTGCAATGTTTCTTTTTAGCTAAAATATGATAAAGAATTATAAAATTCCGGCACGGAAGCAAATATTTATATGATTTTTTACAAAAATGAAATCAGATTTTACCTATTTTTGAAATAGATATTTTTGTTAAAACATTCATATTCATGCTTTACGATCTTTACTATGGATAATTTTAGCATTGGACATGCAAAACTGACCATAACATGGTAGCAATCAGATAATAAACATTCAATTTTCGGGTGTCATTTTAATGAATACGTTGTATATTGTAAGCTACATGGGCTGGATTCTAGAATACCTACCACACTTGAAATAGCAATTTACTAGTTGCAATGTATTCATATAATTCATGGTAGGTATTCTAGAATCCAGCCCATGTAGCTTACAATATACAAAGTATTGATCAAGAATAGGTAAAATCTGACTTTTTTTGTAAAAAAACATAAATATTTGCTTCCTCGCTCGAATTTTATAAATCTTCATCATATTTTAGCTAAAAGAAAACATTGCAATTAGAAAATTGCTATTTCAAGTGTGGTAGGTATTCTAGAATCTAGCCCATGTAGCTTGCAATATACAACATATACAACAAGAATAGGTAAAATCTGACTTTATTTTTGTAAAAAATCATATAAATATTTGCTTCCGCGCCCGAATTTCATAAATCTTTATCATATTTTAGCTAAAAGAAAACATTGCAACAATAAAATTGCTATTTCAAGTGTGGGAGGTATTCTAGAATCCAGCCCATGTAGCTTACAATATACAACGTATTCATCAAGAATAGGTAAAATCTGACTTTATTTTCGTAATAAATCATATAAATATTAGCTTTCGCGCCCAAATTTTATAATTCTTTATCATACTTTAGCTAAAAGAAAACATTGCAACAAGAAAATTGCTATTTCAAGTGTGGTAGGTATTCTAGAATCCAGCTCGTGTAGCTTACAATATACAACGTATTTATCAAGAATAGGTAAAATCTGACTTTATTTTTGTAAAAAATCATTTAAATATTTGCTTCCGCGCCCGAAATTTATAATTCTTCATTATATTTTAGCTAAAAGAAAACATTGCAACAAGAAAAATTGCTATTTCAAGAGTGGTAGGTATACTAGAATTTAGCCCATGTAGTTTATAATATACAACATATTCATCAAGAAAACGTATAATCTGACTTTATTTTTGTAAAAAATCATATAACTATTTGATTCCGCGCCCGAATTTTATAATTCTTTATTTTATTTTAGCTAAAAACAAAATTGTTATATATAAAAGAAAACATTGCAACAAGAAAATTGCTATTTCAAGTGTGGTAAGTATTCTAGAATCCAGCCCATCTAGCTTACAATAAACAACGTATTCATCAAGAATAGGAAAAATTTGACTATATTTTTGTAAAAAAATCATATAAATATTTGCTTCTGCGCCCGAGTTTTGTAATTTTTCATAATATTTTAGCTAAAAGAAAAACATTGCAACATGAAAATTGCTATTACAAGTATGGTAGGTATCCTAGAATCCAGCCGATGTAGTTAACAATATACAACATATTCATCAAGAATAGGTAAAATCTGTCATTACTTTTGTAAAAAATCAAATAAATATTTACTTCCGCGCCAAAATTTTATAGTTATTTATCATATTTTAGCTAAAAGAAACCATTGCAACATAAAAATTGCTATTGCAAGTGTGGTAGGTATTCTAGAATCCAGCCCATGTAGATTACAATATACAACCTATTCATTAAAATGACACCCGAAAATTGAATGTTTATTATCTGATTGGTACCACGTTATGGTCACTTTTACATGTCCAATGCTAAAATTATCCATAGTATAGATCCTATACCATGATTATGAATGTTTTAACAAAAATTTCCATTTTAAGAATTGGTAAAATCTGACTTTATTTTTTGTGAAAAATTATATAAATATTTGCTTCCGCGCCCAAATTTTATAATTATTCATCATATTTTAGCTAAAAGAAAACATTGCAACATAAAAATTGCTTTTTCAAGTGTGGTAGGTTTTCTAGAATCCAGCCCATGTAGCTTACAATATACAATTTAGTCATCAAGAATCGGTAAAATCTGACTTTTGTTTTCTGGAAAATTTTATAAATATTTGCTTCCGCGCCCTTATTTTATAATTCTTCATCATATTTTAGCTAAAAGAAAACATTGCAACAAGAAAGTTGCCATTTCAAGTGTGGTAGGTATTCTAGAATCCAGTCCATGTAGCTTACAATTTACAACGTATTCATTAAAATGATACCCGAAAATTGAATGTTTATCATCTGATTGGTACCACGTTATGGTCTTTTTTGCATGTCCAATGCTAAAATTATCAATAGTATAGATACTACAGCATGAGTTTGAATGTTTTAACAAAAATATCCATTTCAAGAATAGGTAAAATCTGACTTAATTTTTGTAAGAAATCATATAATATATTTTCTTTCGCGCCCGAATTTAAATAATTCTTTATCATATTTTAGCTAAAAGAAAACATTGCAACAAGATAATTGCTATTTTAAATGTGGTAGGTATTTTTGAATCCAGCCCAAGTAGCTTACAATATACAACGTATTCATCAAGAATAGGTAAAATCTGACTTTTTTTTAAAAAAAAATCATAAATATTTGCTTCCGCGCCCGAATTTCATAATTTTTTCATCATGTTTTAGCTAAAAGAAAACATTGCAACAAGAAAATTGATATTTCAAGTCTGGTAGGTATTCTAGAATCTAGCCCATGTAGCTTAAAGTATACAACGTATTCATCAAGAATAGGTAAAACCTGACTTTATTTTTGTAAAAAAACATATAAATATTTGCTGCCGCGCCCGAATTTTATAATTCTTTATCATATTTTAGCAAAAAGAAAATATTGCAACAAGAAAATTGCTATTTCAAGTGTGGTAGGTATTCTAGAATCCAGCCCATGTAGCTTACAATATACAAAGTATTCATCAAGAATAGGAAAAATCTGACTTTATTTTAGTAAAAAATCATATAAATATTTGCTTCCGCGCCAAAATTTTATAATTCTTTATCATATATTAGCTTAAAAAAATATTGCAACAAGAAAATTGCTATTTCAAGTGTGGTAGGTATTCTAGAATCCAGCCCATGTAGCTTACAATATACAAAGTATTTATCAAGAATAGGTAAAATCTGACTTTATTTTTGTAAAAAAATCATATAAATATTTGCTTCCCGCGCCCGAGTTTTGTAATTTTTCATAATATTTTAGCTAAAAGAAAACATTGCAACATGAAAATTGCTATTACAAGTATGGAAGGTATCCTAGAATCCAGCCGATGTAGTTAACAATATACAACATATTCATCAAGAATAGGTAAAATCTGTCATTACTTTTGTAAAAAATCAAATAAATATTTACTTCCGCGCCAAAATATTATAATTATTTATCATATTTTAGCTAAAAGAAACCATTGCAACATAAAAATTGCTATTGCAAGTGTGGTAGGTATTCTAGAATCCAGCCCATGTAGCTTACAATATACAATGTATTCATCAAGATTAAGTAAAATCTGACTTTATTTTTTGTAAAATATCATATAAATATTTGCTTCCGCGCCCGAATTTTATAATTCTTTATCATATTTTAGCTCAAAGAAAACATTGCAACATTGTTTTAATTTGTAATATTGTTTAAATAATTTATAAAATGAAACAGTATTCTTTGTAGAGCTCATGCTGACAGGAAACTCGATGTTTTCTAAATTTCTTTTGGTCATAAATAGTTCACAGTTAAATTTTGTAAGGTTTCAAATTCCGTTTGGCATTTCGGTATATTGTCTTCGAAAGTTTTCTTGGGATGGTTATAAACCATTAATCAGAGACAGGAAAACCGTTCTGTAATTCCTGGTACAAGCGTAGAGTTCTGGTTTTTTCTGGAATCTCAGGACTGTGGGATTTTGGTGCCTGTGTTAAAGGAATAACGAAACAGGGATGATTTTTGTAACTCGAAGGAGTGGGCCATCTCAAGCAGATTTTCAAGATTTTGAACAGTTGAAAGGACGGTAGTAGAGAGTTGAAAGTTGAGCAGTCATCATGAGCTGAAGTGTGTTAGAGGTAGTAATGTTTGAGTCGTGACAAAGTAGTTGAGAAGGTTTATTATTAATATGTTAAGATTAATTTAGGGTAAATGGCGTGTGTTTTATATTCATGTAAGTAAGTTTGTTTGTAAATACTTTTATTGCATGTAACTTGTTCTGTTCTGCTAGTTTAAGTATATTAATAATTTGTTTGTGTTTTATTTAATATTTTAATATACTTTTTGTTACGTTGTTAATTAAATTTAATTACCTGGCATCCTCATCTACCATTTGATATTCAAAATTAGTTTTGGTTATTTTAACTTGAAAAATAACCTGGTGGCAGCATTTTAAAAATCAACCTTTCGGCAATAAATAATTATTGATTATTTAAAATTTCTAAATAACTATTACTTATACCGTTACAATCATATTTTAGCTAACAGCCAAAAATTGCAACAAGAAAATTGCTATTTCAAGTGTGGTAGGTATTCTAGAATCCAGCCCATGTAGCTTACAATATACAACGTATTAATCAAGAAAAGGTAAATTCTGACTTTATTTATCTAAAAAATCATATAAATATTTGCTTCCGCGACCGAATATTATAATTTTTCATCATATTTTAGCTAAAAGGAATCATTGCAACAAGAAAATTGCTATTTCAAGTGTGGGAGGTATTCTAGAATCCAGCCCATGTAGCTTACGATATACAATGTATTCATTAAAATGACTCACGAAAATTGAATGTTTATTATCTGATTGGTATCACCTTATGGTCACTTTTGCATGTCGAAAGCTAAAATTATTCATATTTTACAACCTAAATAATGAATATGAATGTTTTAACAAAAATATCCATTTCAAGAATAGGTAAAATCTGAATTTATTTTTGTAAAAAAATCGTATAAATATTTGCTTCCGCGGCTAAATTTTATAATTCTTCATCATATTTTAGCTAAAAAAAAAAACATTGCAACATGAAAATTGCTATTTCAAGTGTGGTAGGTATTCTAGATTCCAGGCCGTATAGCTTACAATATACAACGCATTCATTAAAATGACACCCGAAAATTGAATGTTTATTATCTGATTGGTACCACGTTATGGTCACTTTTGCATGTCCAATGCTTAAATTATTTATAGTTTAGATACTAAAGCATAAATATGAATGTTTTAGCAAAAATATCCATTTCAAGAATAGGTAAATTCTGACTTTATTTTTGTAAAAAATCATATAAATATTTGCTTCCGCGCCCGAATTTTATAATCTTCATCATATTTTAGTTAAAAGAAAACATTGCAACAAGAAAATTGCTATTTCAAGTGTAGTAGGTATTCTAGAATCCAGCCCAAGTAGCTTACAATATACAACGTATTTATCAAGAATAGTTAAAATCTGACTTTATTTTTGTAAAAAATCATATAAATATTTGCTTCCGCGCCCGAATTTTATAATCTTCATCATATTTTATTTGAAAGAAAACATTGCAACAAGTAAATTGCTATTTCAAGTGTGGTAGGTATTCTAGAATCCAGCCCATGTAGCTTAAAATATAACAACGTATTTATCAATAAAATGTAAAATCTGACTTTATTTTTGTAAAAATCATTTAAATATTTGCTTCCACGCCAAAATTTTAAAATTCTTTATCATAATTTAGCTAAAAGAAAACATTGCAACATGAAAATTGGTATTTCAAGTGTGGTAGGTATTCTAGAATCCAGCCCATGTAGCTTACGATTTACAATGTATTCATTAAAATGACACACGAAAACTGAATGTTTTTGATCTGATTTGTACCACGTTATGGTCACTTTTGCATGTCGAAAGCTAAAATTATTCATAGTATACAACTTAAAGAATGAATATGAATGTTTTAACAAAAATATCAATTTCAAGAATAGGTAAAATCTGACTTTATTTTTGTAAAAAATCATATAAATATTTGCTTCCGCGCCCGAATTTTATAATTCTTCATCATATTTTAGGTAAAAGAAAACATTGCAACAAGAAAACTGCTATTTCAAGTGCGGTAGGTATTCTAGAATCCAGCACATGTAGCTTACAATATACAACGTATTCATCAAGAATAGGTAAAATCTGACTTTATTTTTGTAAAAAATCATATAAATATATACTTTCGCGCCCGAATTTTATAATTCTCATCATATTTTAGCTAAAAGAAAACATTGCAACAAAAAAATTGCTATTTCAAGTGTGGTAGGTTTTCTAGAATCCAGCCCATGTAGCTTACAATATACAACGTATTCATCAAGAATAGGTAAAATATGACTTTATTTTTGTAAAAAATCATATAAATATTTGCTTTTGCGCCCGAATTTTATAATTCGTCATCATATTTTAGCTAAAAGAAAACATTGCAACATGAATATTGCTATTTTAAGTGTAGTAGGTATTCTAGAATTCAGCCCATGTAGCTTACAATATACAACGTATTCATTAAGAATAGGTAAAATCTGACTTTATTTTTGTAAAAAATCATATAAATATTTGCTTCCGCACTCGAATTTTATAATTCTTTATTATATTTTAGCTAAAAGGAAACATTGCAACATGAACATTGCTATTTCAAGTGTGGTAGGTATTCTTGAATCAAGCCCATGTAGCTTACAATATACAACGTATTCATCAAGAAAAGTATAATTTGACTATAATTTTGTAAAAAATCTTATAAATATTTGCTTCCGCTCTTGAACTTTATAATTTTTTATCATACTTTAGCTTAAATAAAACATTGCAACAAGAAAATTGCTATTTAAAGTGTGAGAGGTATTCTAGAATCCAGCCCATGTAGCTTAAAATATACAACGTAGTCATCAAGAATAGGTAAAATTTTACTTTATTTTTGTAAAAAATCATATAAATTTATGCTTCCGCGTCCGAATTTTATAATTCTTCATCATATTTTAGCTAAAAAAAAACATTGCAACAAGAAAATTGCTATTTCAAGTGTGGTAGGTATTCTAGAATCCAGCCCATGTAGCTTACAATATACAACGTATTCATCAAAAATAGGTAAAATCTGACTTAATTTTTGTAAAAAATCATATAAATATTTGCTTCCGCGCCCGAATTTTATAATTCTTCATCATATTTTGGCTAAAAGAAAACATTGCAACATGAAAATTGCTATTTCAAGTGTGGTAGGTATTCTAGAATCCAGCCCATGTAGCTTACAATATACAACGTATTCATCAAGAATTGGTAAAATCTGACTTTATTTTTGTAAAAAATCTTAATAAATATTTGCTTCCGCGCCCGAATTTTATAATCTTCATCATATTTTAGCTAAAAGAAAACATTGCAACAAGAAAATTGCTATTTCAAGTGTGGTAGGTATTCTAGAATCCAGCCCATGTAGCTTAAAACATAACAACGTATTTATCAATAAAATGTTAAATCTGACTTTATTTTTGTAAAAATCATATAAATATTTGCTTCCGCGCCAAAATTTTAAAATTCTTTATCATAATTTAGCTAAAAGAAAACATTGCAACATGAAAATTGGTATTTCAAGTGTGGTAGGTATTCTAGAATCCAGCCCATGTAGCTTACGATATACAACGTATTCATTAAAATGACACACGAAAACTGAATGTTTATGATATGATTTGTACCACGTTATGGTCACTTTTGCATGTCGAAAGCTAAAATTATTCATAGTATACAACTTAAAGAATGAATATGAATGTTTTAACAAAAATATCAATTTCAAGAATAGGTAAAATCTGACTTTATTTTTGTAAAGAATCATATAAATATTTGCTTCAGCGCCCGAATTTTATAAATCTTCATCATATTTTAGGTAAAAGAAAACATCGCAACAAGAAAATTGCTATTTCAAGTGCTGTAGGTATTCTAGAATCCAGCACATGTAGCTTACAATATACAACGTATTCATCAAGAATAGGTAAAATCTGACTTTATTTTTGTAAAAAATCATATAAATATATACTTTCGCGCCCGAATTTTATAATTCTTCATCATATTTTAGCTAAAAGAAAACATTGCAACAAAAAAATTGCTATTTCAAGTGTGGTAGGTATTCTAGAATCCAGCCCATGTAGCTTACAATATACAACGTATTCATCAAGAATAGGTAAAATCTGAATTTATTTTTGTAAAAAATCATATAAATATTTGCTTCCGCACTCGAATTTTATAATTCTTTATTATATTTTAGCTAAAAGGAAACATTGCAACATGAACATTGCTATTTCAAGTGTGGTAGGTATTCTAGAATCAAGCCCATGTAGCTTACAATATACAACGTATTCATCAAGAAAAGTATAATTTGACTATATTTTTGTAAAAAATTTTATAAATATTTGCTTCCTCTCTTGAACTTTATAATTTTTTATCATATTTTAGCTAAAAGAAAACATTGCAATATGAAAATTGCTATTTCAAGTGTGATAGGTATTCTAGAAACCAGCCCGCATAGCTTACAATATACACCGTATTCATTAAAATGACATCCGAAAATTGAATGTTTATTATCTGATTGGTACCACCTTATGGTCACTTTTGCATGTCCAATGCTAAAATTATTCATAGTATAGATCCTAAAGCATAAATATGAATGATTTAACAAAAATATCCATTTCAAGAATAGGTAAATTCTGACTTTATTTTTGTAAAAAATCATATAAATATTTGCTTCCGCGCCCGAATTTTATAATCATCATATTTTGGCTAAAAGAAAACATTGCAACAAGAAAATTGCTATTTCAAGTGTAGTAGGTAATCTAGAATACAGCCCATGTAGCTTACAATATACAACGTGTTCATCAAGAATAGGTAAAATCTGACTTTATTTTTGTAAAAAATCATATAAATATTTGCTTCTGCGCCCGAATTTTATAATTCATCATCATATTTTCGCTAAAAGAAAACATTGCAACAAGAAAATTGCTATTTAAAGTGTTGTAGGTATTCTAGAATCTAACCCAAGGAGCTTACGATATACAACGTATTCATCAAGAAAAGGAAAAATCTGACTTTGTTTTTGTAAATATCATATAAATATTTGCTTCCGCGCCCGAATTTTGTAATTCTTTATCATACTTTAGCTTAAATAAAACATTGCAACAAGAAAATTGCTATTTAAAGTGTGGTAGGTATTCTAGAATCCAGCCCATGTAGCTTAAAATATACAACGTAGTCATCAAGAATAGGTAAAATTTTACTTTATTTTTGTAAAAAATCATATAAATATATGCTTCCGCGTCCGAATTTTATAATTCTTCATCATATTTTAGCTAAAAAAAAACATTGCAACAAGAAAATTGCTATTTCAAGTGTGGTAGGTATTCTAGAATCCAGCCCATGTAGCTTACAATATACAACGTATTCATCAAGAATTGGTAAAATCTGACTTTATTTTTGTAAAAAATCATATAAATATTTGCTTCCGCGCCCGAATTTTATAATTCTTTATCATATTTTAACTAAAAGAAAACATTGCAACAAGAAAATTGCTATTTCAAGTGTGGTAGGTATTCTAGAATCCAGCCCGTATAGCTTACAATATACAACGTATTCATCAAGAATTGGTAAAATCTGACTTTATTTTTGTAAAAAATCATATAAATATTTGCTTCCGCGCCCGAATTTTATAATTCTTTATCATATTTTAACTAAAAGAAAACATTGCAACAAGAAAATTGCTATTTCAAGTGTGGTAGGTATTCTAGAATCCAGCCCGTATAGCTTACAATATACAACGTAATCATTAAGAAAAGGTAAAATCTGACTTTAATTTTGTAAAAAATCATATAAATATTTGCTTCCGCGCCCGAATTTTATAATTTTTTATCATGTTTTAGCTAAAAGAAAACATAGCAACAAGAAAATTGCTATTTAAAGTGTTGTAGGTATTCTAGAATCTAACCCATGTAGCTTACAATATACAACGTATTCATCAAGAAAAGGAAAAATTTGACTTTATTTTTGTAAAAAATCATATAAATATTTGCTTCCGCGTTCGAATTTTATAATTCTTCATCATATTTTGGCTAAAAGAAAACATTGCGACATGAAAATTGCTATTTCAAATGTGGTAGGTATACTAGAATCCAGCTTATGTAGCTAAAAATTTACAACGTATTCATTAAGGTGACACCCGAAAATTGAATGTTTATTATCTGATTGGTACCACGTTATGGACACTTTTGCATGTCTAATGCTAAAATTATCCATAGTATAGATTCAAAAGCATGAATATAAATGTTTTAACAAAAATATCAATTTCAAGAATAGGTAAATTCTGACTTTATTTTTATAAAAAATCATATAAATATTTGCTTCCGCGCCCGAATTTTATAATCTTCATCATATTTTAGCTAAAAGAAAACATTGCAATAAGAAAAATGCTATTTCAAATGTGGTGGGTATTCTAGAATCCAGCCCATGTAGCTTACAATATACAACGTAAGAAGATAAGGGAGGCGATTTTCAAAGGTAGGCTTCCTTTTGCCGAGGGGGGCGGTGTGGGTAGATTTATTAGGGTTGCTACTTGTATGACATTTATTAGTTTTGTTGGCTTTTTGTTGCCAGGTGTTTCTTTTGTTATGTCAAATCTTTTGATTTGGCTTCAAGTATTCTGGAAGTGATTAGGGGTTGATTAATTTGAGTTTGCAGGTGTGTGAAATTTATGAGTTTTATGGACATGAGAAAAATTTTTCTTTGTAAATTTTTAGACATAGGATGCTGCTCTGAACGAAGGGCACAAAGAGGGCGGGGGACAAAGTATTTTGCTACCTGACCTGAAGCATCGTCTCTAATTTGCATATTGGTCAGTTTTAGTTTTTGATGTTACTAATTTGCATGTATTAGCATCTAGTACAGTTTTGAAAATGATTACGTGTTTTATGGTGACGTTTGTTTTGTAGTCTGTCGCGAATTGTTTGACCACACAGAGTGGGAAAAATATTTAAAGTTTGCTTACCTGACTTAGCTGATTGTATCAGGTGTCTGTATAATCAAAAGGTGAGGTAATTGATTGTTTAGGTACTGCTACAAAATAAGTACAGAGATTATTTTGATAAAAGGCCGACTAATTGAATGTATAGACTATGTGTAAAGGGGGGTGAGGAATGAATATTAAACATTATTGCCCCCCCCTTACTCAATGTGAAGTATTTTTCAAGTTTTGATAAGTTATTTATTACATAAGTTAATGAAATATTTTCTGTTTGATAATTGAAATACGTTTCTGGTTTTTCAAACGAGATAGAGATAAAAAAGGTTAAAAGAGAGAGAGAAAACGAACAAATATGTATCATATAAATACGAGACAATTCTTATATAGGTACAATTAATTTCAAATTTTACCATCACGATTTTACGACAACTGGGATGAAGAAATATGAAGTTTAATAAAATCTATTTCAAATATGAGATTTTAAAAGTATATGGGCGTTAAGGAATTTGTAAAATATACGGAAGAAACTTGTAGAACTTGGTCAATTGTAATGAATTAAAATAATTAAGCGTATGTGCTTAAACGGAATTAACTGTGCATTATTTCGTTTAATATAAAAATATTTACAAATAATGTTCGAGAAGCATGCAAACAACTTGTTTTGTCAATTTGTTATGTCTAATTTATATTTTCTCACATATAATACATTAAATTTTAAATAATTGAAGTGAGAATACAATTCTTAAAAAAACAGCAAATCACAATGCTTGAAAATGTTGTACCAAAGAGGGAAAATAATATATTGCCGCGATTTTATTATTTCCATTAGCAATGCTAGTAACCAGTACAGTAAATATGACATATAAACAAAAAAATAATTCACAGTTGCAAGAAACTGTAGCAGCGATTTGTGAAAAATGTGTTCTAAAAAATGAACTCATTAAAAATGCGGTTACGTATAATATCCCAATAAACGCTAAAGAAAGTAAATATATGGAGACAATTTAGTGAGTTTTTCAGTTATCATTTTTTCTCTTCTTAATTATATCTCGTGATTCGCTTAACCCTTTGTGTCACTGAATAAAAACAAAATGAAAACTATAAATTATTTTAACTAAATATGTTTATTTACGTATTACCAGTAATACAATATAAAAAAAATATTTTTTAAATATTTACTTTTAACAAAAAATGTATTTGTTTACAGGTTACATGGTGAAACCACTATGACTTACATGTCAACAAAAAACTTATTTGTATATATGTACGAGTATAAAGCAAAATTAATTTTTGAAAGTTTATAATAAAAACTATATTCATTTAGAATGAAAATTTGCAAAACAATTCTTATCAAACTTAAGGCACAACCCAACGTCACACACAGAACATGACCATTTTGTTCTGTGGGGTTCTTTTATTGTACTGCAATATATAGGTACAGCGCCGTGATGAAGCGCGTATTGGTAGATGTTTAGCTTGATCGGTTCTCGTTTCGGGAGGAATATGTATGGCTTGAATTTATGTTTTATAAATGATTTGTTATTGCTGAGACCAGGAGTTCCTATAACGGAATTGCATTGAATTAATCCAGTTACTAATCGACAACGAAATTCTTTCAACTTCATATTACTGTTAATTTTTTTTTTATACAAAATGAATGAATTAACTATTGTTATTGTTATTATCTAATAATTCATACACTTGTGAACATGTTAAGTTGCTAAGTTTGTACATAATTATTTTTAGAATAGAAAAACCTCATTTTAGCTTTTATGTCAAATAAGTCATAGTGGTTTCACAATGAAACCGCTAATATAAATTGACAATTACAGTAATTCAAAAAATATTTAAATAATCTAGTATTAAACTTTTATTTATTAATGTTTTCGTTATATAATTAACAATAAACTTACCTCTTATAATGTTATTTATAAGTAAATAAAACATCAACATGTGCGTAACTTGAAATGTCAGCAAACGTAAAATTTTAAACCAATATTACTGGCATTTGTCATGAAAATTACTGTTGGTACAATTTTTTTCCGATAGATGGCATCTAGATATATTCTAATACAGCATGGTTACACGGTAGAACCACTGTGTAACAAATCAAAAAAATAATAAAGCATGGTTTCACGGTGAAACCAGTTCTCCGCAAAGGGTTAAAACCGATAATATTTAGAAAATGCCACGCTTGTCAATCCCAATCTTTTGGAAATATATATAAAAATATATAAAAGATATTGAATATATTTAAAAATGTATAAAAGATAATTAAAAAATCTGGTGTCCAACACAATACCTCCCGCCACTGTAATAGTAGTTTGTTATTGCAGTTCAGAATATTTTTAATTCATTTCACACCTAAAAATTCCTTCATAAAATTTGTATAACCAATATGACAGCTATTTTTGACGTTACTAAAACCGGAACCCAACTTACTTTGATTCACGCATGCGAATACATTCCTAATATATTTTGTGACGTTACTAAAACCGGAACCCAACTTACTTTGATTCACGCATGCGAATACATTCCTAATATATTTTGTGACGTCGTTACGTCGTCAGTCCCTATCGTCCTCGAAAACGTGTGACGGACTACGGCGTTACCTTCGCGTCACACAATGTAAAATACGTCGTCACAGCCTATAAAACAATAACTCGTGCAAAAGCACCATAATTAGACGACAGGCACGGTATAATAAAATATACAAACGCTGTCGCACTATTCGTTGCCAAATCTCGGGCGCCACTCTACGTAACGGTAGAGACGTCTAACTCGCAGGCTTCCAGTGACGACGGCCACGGATATCTCAATGGAGAAAAATGTCCAAGGTTCGGATTCCAACATTGGTTGTGGTCGCTTGCTTGAACACAACATCACGGAGCGACTTTCCAAAAAAGACAGTAAAAGACGTAAATAAAAGCATAAATAAATTTCGGATAAAAATCGGTTATTCTTACAACCTGCGTTGTTCGCTCACCCACGTGCACGCGATGCGAGGGCGAGGTAAAAACGAACGCAAAACTAAATTCAGCAGAACTATCCTTGATTAGTCCTGGCGGTGGCTGATGGACAAGCCGAATCCTGTTCCGCGACCCACGAAGCAAAATGACGGATTCGAGGATTCTTTCTTCGCCGAAATTCATCCAAAATTATCTCGATAGTGGTAGCGCAATCACTAGTTCTTCTCTGCCCCTAGTAATCGGAATTCTCAAACTATCGCAACTTACGCACAACTCGTGCACGGGATGAAAATGAACGATTTT
>JAQOWZ010000063.1:470421-472921 GCA_035578165.1 Stenolophus ochropezus | reverse complement strand
CTCTTCACTGATTCTATCCACACCGGTGCCCCGTATGCTAAAATTGGCAGAATTGCTCCTTTGTAGATTGTATTTAGCGCTTTTTGTCTCAGTCCCCAGGAGATTCTGGCGGATTTTGCTAGTACGTGTATTATTTTATTACATTAATCTGTGATGTACTTAATATGTTTATTGAATCGGAGCTGATTGTCGATCTGTATTCCTAGATATTTAATGGTGTCGACTTGTTTAAGTTTTTTAAAGTTTACGTAAATATTTAGCTGTTTTTGTAATTGTGTTCTTCTTATTGTACCTAACATAACTTGGGATTTCGTTTCGTTAAATACAATTTTGTTATTTTCTGCCCATTTCATAATTTTCCCTATTTCAATATTTGCTATGTTTTCGGCTTCCAAAACAGTATTTGCTTTTGTTAGTACAATTAAGTCGTCAGCGAATGCTATTACTTTAGTGTGTTTTGTGTATTTCAGATTTAGTAGAGAATTGTACTGAATATTCCAGAAGCCAGGGCCACTACACGAACCTTGTAGACAGCCTCTGCTCACTTCTTTTTTTACTGTTTCTCCTGCAATACGCAGTACTGCTAGTCTGTCAGCGAAGGAATTTTTAGTAAGTTCAAATAAATTATTTGGACACTTAGAAACCTTTAATGCTTTTATGATGGCTGGCCACCATGCCGCATTAAATGCTCCCTTTACGTCCAGGCTAACAAGAGCCACTACTTTTCTCTGTTTAAAACTATCTTCCACAAAATATTTTAGGGCCATCACTGCTTCTGTCGTGCCACATTTTGGTTTGAAACCAAATAGATTTTTGTTCATAAGTTGGTTTATATTCATTTATTGCATAATTCTATTTATTAGAAGTTTTTCCAATACCTTGCCTCCGACGTTTATTAAACTTATTGGTTGATATTTGGAAACCTCTTCAGAGTTTTCTTTGCCTGGTTTAGTTATTGGTATGATCGTAGCATCTTTCCATTCTGTTGGGAAGTATGCAATTTTCAAGCATTGGTTATATACTAAATAATGGAAATTTTTAGAATATTCTTGTTAAAATATCGCTTGTTATGTCATCCTTACCAGGTGCTTTTTTAGGATTCATGTTTTTCAGTATGATTTCGATTTCTTCTTTTTTAAACTGTTCATCGTCTTCTGTATTTAATGGTTCTAAGATATTTGATCTTTTAACATTGTGATATTCCGTGTCATCTTATTTATTATCTTCGGGTATAAATTCTTCCATCATTACTCTTAGAGTGCTTTCAATATGTGTGTGTGTGTGTGTGCGTGTGTGTGTGTGTGTGTGTGTACTGAATATTCCAGAAGCCAGGGCCACTACACAAACCTTGTGAACAGCCTCTGCTCACTTCTTTTTTTACTGTTTCTCCTGCAATACACAGTACTGCTAGTCTGTCAGCGAAGTAATTTTTAGTAAGTTCAAATAAATTTTTTGGACAGTTAGAATCTTTCAATGCTTTTATGATGGCTGGCCACCATGCCGCATTAAATGCTCTCTTTACGTCCAGGCTAACAAGAGCCACTACTTTTCTCTGTTTAAAACTATCTTCCACAAAATATTTTAGGGCCATCACTGCTTCTGTCGTGCCACATTTTGGTTTGAAACCAAATTGATTTTTGTTCATGTATTGCATAATTCTATTTATTAGAAGTTTTTCCAATACCTTGCCTCCGACGTTTATTAAACTTATTGGTCGATATTTGGAAACCTCTTCAGAGTTTTCTTTGCCTGGTTTAGTTATTAGTATTATCAAAGCTTCTTTCTTGTGTGTGTGTGTGTGTGTGTGTGTGTGTGTGCGCGTGTGCGTGTGCGTGTGCGTGTGCGTGTGCGTGTGCGTGTGCGTGTGCGTGTGCGTGTGCGTGTGCGTGTGCGTGTGCGTGTGCGTGTGCGTGTGCGTGTGCGTGTGCGTGTGCGTGTGCGTGTGCGTGTGCGTGTGCGTGTGCGAGTGCGAGTGCGAGTGCGAGTGCGTGTGCGTGTGCGTGTGCGTGTGCGTGTGCGTGTGCGTGTGCGTGTGCGTGTGCGTGTGCGTGTGCGTGTGCGTGTGCGTGTGCGTGTGCGTGTGCGTGTGCGTGTGCGTGTGCGTGTGCGTGTGCGTGTGCGTGTGCGTGTGCGTGTGCGTGTGCGTGTGCGTGTGCGTGCGCGTGCGCGTGCGCGTGCGCGTGTGCGTGTGCGTGTGCGTGTGCGTGTGCGTGTGCGTGTGCGTGTGCGTGTGCGTGTGCGTGTGCGTGTGCGTGTGCGTGTGCGTGTGCGTGTGCGTGTGCGTGTGCGTGTGCGTGTGCGTGTGCGTGTGCGTGTGCGTGTGCGTGTGCGTGTGCGTGTGCGTGTGCGTGTGCGTGTGCGTGTGCGTGTGCGTGTGCGTGCGTGCGTGCGTGCGTGTGTGTGTGTGTGTGTGTGTGTGCATGTGCGTGTGCGTATGCTTGTTCGTGTGCATGTGCGTGTGCGTGTGCGTGCGCGTGTGCGTGTGCGTGTGCGTGTGCGT